>JABTTQ020002288.1:0-100133 GCA_016081115.2 Rehmannia glutinosa
GTTTTAAATTTTTATTCACAAAATTTTCTACCATGTTATTGATCTTAATAATATCTCAATTAAATTTCATTCGTTGATTGTTTAAATCTCTGTTTCTTTTTGTTTAAAAGCATAGAGTTGACTTACAGCATATATATACAATAGCATAAAATAAATATATGGTGTATATTGCAACACATTCACAACATAGACTTTGCATTCTAACCTTTTTCTCTTTGTAATTATTCATTATAAGAAAATAAATACAATTGCGTGTCAGTCACACATTATAATCTTGAATTATCCACATGTTAATTCTAGAATACGAAAAACAAGAGATGCAACTTATGGATGAGGCTTTGTCATGTAATAAGCAACATAAGTGAAGCTCAACCAATAAACTCATCATAAATAGTTGCACCTCTTCCATAAATTGTTGAAATATACATTCAATATAAATAAATAAGCCAACAGAGAATCAATTGCATGTACAACACAAGTTAACTCTTGAACACCAATTGGAGTTTCAAGATACCTTAACATGCTCAATTTCTTCCAAAAGTAATGCTCAATTTCATGCCTAAAACTAATACAATTCAAATACACTAATTTTTAATGTGGACAATTACCAAAAAGTAGAATTTTGAGATAATATATATTTGGATTTGTTAGCATTATATAGTTAGACAGGGTAATATGTAATCATTTTTACTCCAATCAATTTATTTAACAACATTATGAGATCAAGCCATCAAATATCTGTCAATTGATTTGTATAACCGTCAATTTTTAACCCAATATCTGATAATTTGGATTTTGTGTGCAAAATGATTTAGATTATCAGGATCACCCGAATCAAAAGATACATGGGGTCATAGGAAAGTCCAACCAACCTGTAAATAGTGAAATATTTGAATTGAGCATTGTATCATATTCATTTTTAAAACCCTTTCAAAGCTGATATTTCAAATGGTATTTTCGTTTTTGGTAAACCTTTATTTTTTGTACATTTAATTTTATTTTGAACTTCACATTTTTAATCATCATTTCTAAATCATTGCATTATCCGTATCAAGGAATACAATTCCAAGGTTTTATCGAGTTTAAATTGAAAAAATGTGTCTACATCATATCCATGTATATAATTGAGAACATCAAATATCTCGCCAATTGATTTGTATAACAATCAATTTTTAACGCAATATCTCGATAATTTGGATTTTGTGTCCAAAATAATTTAGATTATCAAGATCCGAAATAAAAGATGGCTCTTAGAAAAGTCCGACCAACCTATAAAATAGTGAAATGTTCGAATCGGGTATTGTATCATATCCATTTTCAAGAACTCGCTCAAAATGATATTTCAAATGGTATATTTGTTCGGGAACATTTATTTTTTTTTGTACTTTTAATTTTATTTTGAACTCCATATTTTTAATCATCATTTCTTAAATCATTGCATTACCCGTATCAAGGAATACAATTCCAAGATTCTTGTTGAGTTTAAATTGAAAAAAATGCGCTCTACATCTTATCTATGTACATAATTGAGGGACTATAGCATCAACTATTATAGATTTCTTAAGCTGGTACACTATTCTAAGCCACAATCTAGAAAAAGGACGATTTTTTAATATAATGTCCATAAATATTGTAATTCTTTAAATAGTATATATATAATTCATTTGCTTTGTTTGATGAGTGTTAATTATTGTGATTATTAGTTGTATGTAAATGAACAATTGTTATTGAAAAGTCAATATTCAACCATGGTGAACTATATATTATTGTATTCAGAGTGACTAATCATAAGGGTTCAAAATTTTTATTTTTGATGATGAGAATAGACGTTGCAACATAACTACGAATGTTGTATACACGAAAGTTTTTAATAATATAAATTACATTTATTCAGTAATATTTTTTGATTAACAATGTAAAGTACATTTTTTTAACAATACAAGTTCAATATGAAAATAATATTTCGCAAATTATATATCTAATTATTTATAGAGATGCGTAACGCGCAGTGAAAGAGATACAAATAGATACAATAGTAATACATAAATAACATATGTTGAGAGATAAATATAAAAGAGTTGAATCGACATTTATGTTTATAATGGAAAATATAAAATTGTCGACAAATTTATGTTTTAATTTACCTTATATAAATAATATTAATAATATAAAATAATAAATATCAGTTCATGTTAATAGATATTTTTAATATAAATTAATAATATTAAAATAAACATACGCGTGCAACGCACGGGCGGATTACTAGTAACTCTAAAAGGAATGAGATTAATCAAATTTAATTGAAAATGACAAATAAATGACAATGATTTTTCATATCGAATTATTTTTAATTGTGATATTGAATGGGTCATGATAAAATGTTAAGAGTTAATTAGAAAAATGCCTGTAGAAAGAAAGCAAGCTTGGAATAGTTGCTTCTTTTCTTATAAAAATGAATATGCTAGAGTTAAAATACTATCATCAAGAGCTTAATATTTTGGTTTTTAAAATATGTGTATATTTGGTTCTCAAGACCAAACGTCCCAAGTCAATTTTCACATCTTCACCACTTGGTCCAACCTTCCGTGTTTTACCTTTGCCGCCCCGACTTCTAAGCTATTACATCAAACCTGGACGATTTACGGGCCAATACACACCCGATGATAGTGGTTACAGCCCCGCCCGTCCCTTCACCAAATATAAATAAATATATATAACTATATAGCACGATATCATTAGTAAATTATGAAAATATTTTTGTACTTATTCCAAGATAAAGAAATAAGAACTTAGCATGTTAGTCTGGGTGCAAAATAATATGTAGCTAGCAAATCGATCAATATTCACAATGAGTCAATGATCGATCTAAAATAGTAGACAACCTAATGAAGTTTTAAGATCAAGGTCTTATTGAATTGGAAGATAAAAAAATTAAAATAGTTGCACGAGTATATAATACTATTCATGGAATTGTTGATGCTACGATTGATCAAAAGACAAAGTAAAAAGCCATTTGGTCAAATAACCCAAAATAAAAGGGGGAGAGAAAGAAATAAATGAAAATGAATGGTCTGTTATTGAATTGCACGTGCAGGTAAACTACATATTAATAGTGTTTGGATGGACAATTGAATTTTCACCATTTTTAGGGTCTAAATTTACTCCAAAGTGGAAAGACTTATAGGCACTAGGTCCCTTTGTACTACTTGTCTCATTGACCATTTATAGCTATTTATTGATGAATGTTTTTGTTTCTGCTCGTTTCATTTCGCATATACACTAAAAAACAAAAATATTGCATATGTCACACAATATTAAAGATGAAGCAAGATATTTGATGCGGGAAAATTTGGTTATGGTTAAAGCATAGTGTTAGGGAAAAAATTAAATGATAATTCTTTTTATCTAACGTAACAGTTTTCAAAGCATATAGTAATTTCATCCTTATAGAAAGAAAATATTATTTAGTTTAGGCAATAAATAATCACCAAGTCATACTCATTAGTTGGAGTCTTCCTATATGGATCTAAGTAGATATTATCTATGCGACACCACATATAGTATACTTACTGTAGGAGTGAATAACATGTCTCACTCTTTATATATGGATGACAATGGGTTGGGTCGGGTATGGTATCTAAAGACCTAGATCCATCCCACCCTTAGAACGGTTGGGAAGAGGCGACCTGTGATGGGGCGACCTAATTGCCTTGGCTCGATTTAAATAAACTTAAATTGAAAAAGGAAAAAAATATTCATTTTTAATATACTTATAAAATATTCTTTACAAAAGTTGTTATTTTCAATTTATAAATGCTAGATAAATATTAAAAGATAAAAACTATATTATAATATATATATAAAATATATATATATATATTAAATATATTAAAGAAAGAGGGGGATGGGAGGGTACCCAGCGGTGGAAGTGATACCTGCACCACGCCGCGCCCGCCCGTTGCAGTCACGGAGCTGGGCAGAGCGGTGCACTGTGGGTCGGGGCAAAATTGTCATCCCTATTCTTATATGAATGAATAACTTGTTTGATTTAAAAGAAATGAGACACTTGTATGGTAGATCAACACTATATAGGCATAAGCATATGTAATTATTATGGTCAAATTCGATGGACACCGGTCTAGCTAAATGCGTGACAATAGGTTTGATACACGACACAAAAATTGAACTTGAGTAAAATCGTCGATCGACCCAAAATTCCATTAGACAAAATTTGCATGAGCTAGTCTAGCTCATGTAGTGTATTTTGCATCGGCCAACGAGTCGATCGGGTTGATGGGGTTATTGGGTCCGTTAGGTCTGACCAATCTTGCTTATAAATTCTGACTCAACCTCGCTTTATCGTTGGTCGGGCCCAAATTGACAAGTCTAATTACTCCTTGACTCACGTACGATGACATTGGTTCTTAGTCGATCAATAAATTTCCCACGCAACAAATTATTAAGTTAAACATTAATAATATAATATTTCAATGATAAAAAATGAAAAAGAGAATCCACCACACGCGCAACACACATATAGATGTATATTATAAATGAGTAAAAAATGAGAAGAGTTGTAGTGTTCTTCTCATTTTTGTGGAGGGTGAAGAGTCAAAATGCTACTCAAAATTGATTTCCATAAGTAATGGTGGGATCATATCAAGTCAAAGCCCAAGATTACTCCATTTATTTGAGAATCATGTAATTAAAATTTTTGAACTTGCTACCAATCGAGTCTCCTCAAATATTCACCTTTATTTTTTTAAATTTATTTTCAAGACTTGTCCCATTCATTCAAAATGAAAGGTCGGCCAGCTTTGACTTGTTGAAATGATGTCCCAAAACACTGACAAATAAAAATGCGAGGGTTTGACAAAATATTAACAATTTTTAGTCTTTATGAAAATTATTTGATATGTGACCACCAAATTTTGAAATATCTTTTGTACAAATGTGTCAGAGAAGATGCCAAATCAATTCAATAAATTAATTCACAATTCGAATTATTATGGGATCTTTTAGTATTTAAAATTGTTTGCCTATATGTGCTTGTATGTTACTATGTGAAAGTTAGCATTTCAATTTTTATAAGAAACTAGCCATGTGGAATATTGAGGGCCTAGATAGGAACAGGAGTAGGGATTTTAATAATAAATAAATGATCCTTTCATCTACTTTTTAATATTAATTTGATTGGGTATTATAAGTTTTTAAATAAGAATTTAAAAAGTAAAAATTACGTTTATGTTTTACGTACACAATTTGAATTGACATTTCTTGAGATAGAAAAGGAATAAATTTGTTTAAAGTAGTATATACTGAAATTACGAGGATTAAGTTATATTAAAAAACAAGTGCCAAAATATTATTTAAAATTTTTAGGTAGTTGAGTGGGAAACAAATAAATTATTAATTTCTCGCCAGATTTTTTATCCAGTTAGTAAAAGTGCCAAGCAACTATTTTAGGCAGCAAGGTGTTATTTTTAAAATTAAAACATATATATCAAAACTTAAAAACTATTAGTACTTTTAATGCACATAATTGCAATCTCCGTGTGCTTAAATAACGAACGACACTACAAGAAACTTTCAGTTTACCAACAAAAATTATAGATAGAAATGATTTTGCCACTAATTTTACAGTTGCCTACAGAATACCTACAGTAAAAAAATTATTTTTCCCAAATTATACTGACAAATTAACGACAGATCACCGACATTTTTTAAAAGTCTATACCGACAACAGAAATACTGTAGATATTTACCAACAATTTAAGATTTTGTAGGTAAATATTTACCTACAATGATTTTATATATACTTTACAATTATCTTAATATTAACTACAAATTTTTCTGTAGATAAATTAGTTTTTTCTCGGGGTGACTAGGGATAAAATGATAAAACCCTAACTCATTAATTACTGTATTCCAATTTCAAGTTGGATCCCCTAAATTACTTTAGTCATTTACATTTTCCTAAGCTTAATTGAAAGTCGACATTTAAACAATAATGGATACCAATTAAGCGACAACCTAATCGATTACTTTTAATTTCTGGTAATAGAATGAGAGACAAGTTTATTAATGGATTTGTAGATAACAATAACTCAGATCAATTTTTCTAAGTTATGATTCCCAAGTTGTCACAAGTAGGGTCTCGAATCATTAGGCTGGTAAAATATTTAAGTAATAAAATTTTGATGCTTCCAAAGAAATTATTAATTAATTGTTTTTAGTGTGGCCTAGATCAACTTGCTCCATCGAGGTTTCCTAATTGGGGAAAAAAGTCATCATATTCTATTCACGTAATCAGGAAAGAACAATCATTCATCGTTTTAAAATAATTTAAGTACAAATTGTTATTTTCTTTGATCTTTTTGGTGGGGACATACTTATTTTGTTTATTTATTTTAACTTAGTGGCTTTAACCAAAGGCCTATTATGACTTGAGGAGCATGATTTGTGAGGTAAAATAGGCTAGAGAGATTTGGAAAGGAACAGCCAACAAAAAGTAGAATTTCACTAATGTGGAATATAATTATCGCAATAGTTCCAAATAAGGAAAGATCAATAATTTCAGTGTCTTTTTTTTTGCTTTACTCTTTACTTTGATCATTATAATTAATATAATATATATCAAAAATATAAGAAATGAAAAAGATAATATCAAATAATGACAAGATAAATATATTAATATGTCGTCATGTGGGGGCAAGTGGGGGCCACTGCCCCCAAAATTTTTAAAAATTAATTTTTTTACTTGCTATTTATTTGAAAATTGTATCTATACTAGTGAAAAATTGCACTTGCCCCCCAAAATTTTGAAGAAAAATTAGTTCTATAGGTCTTTAAAATAGGTTTCGCCCCCAACTTCCGAATCTCGCGTCCGCCACCGGTTATGGGGAAAACTAATGGTGCCTAAGGATCCTTTTTTTTTTAAAAAGTGGTGCATGAGGATCCTAGTACTACTTTTATTCTGGACAAAACAAAGTGTTATATATTACCATTGGGTAGTCTTTTTTTCTTTTAATCATTTAGTAGAAATTAGCGCAATTAATTTATTTGAATAGGATGCCGTTTTTTAAGGCAGATCACTCTAAGTTAACGGTTAACCAAAATCCTCTTCCCGAGACGGAAATCTTCACGTCACTCTCTCTTCCGAGGGGTAAGTCTTCACTTCTTTCACTTCCCGGCGGGAAGTCTTCTCATTTTCTTCTTCTCCGAGAGCCGGAATATCCTACAATTTGGAACTTGTCCGCACACACGAGCAAACTTTAGAGGGCCATGGGGTTATCCGGGAGGCCCCTCCGACACCCAAGTCATCACGGTGAACGAGAGAATAAATAATAAATGAATATCGTATAGTAAATGCGCAGAAGATTATGAATTAATTAACTTACGATAATCGGACGACCTTTTATACCCGGGAGATGGGTCCCGTGGGCCGTGTAGGAGAATTTAGCCTACGGGCCAACCCGATAGGAGAAATCGCCCTATGGACCATCCCTGACACCGTTGGGCTTCAGGTTTATTTATTAAGAGCCCATCGACAATTAATATTAAATAAACATATATAAATTGAATTATATATTAATTAGTTAAATACCATTTCTTGCCTCCAACATAAGTCCCCAAATGCATCGCGGAAGGATTAGCAAAGGCGGGAGCTAGGACCGATAATGTATATGGCTTGTCCCGCTTGCGACTCTCAGACGCTTTGGAGGTTCTTTTTGCTTTTTTGCAGACGAATACGCTTGAAAGGAGAGCCTTTGACCATGTCTTCCAAAAGTAAATTTTTTCTCTCTACCTTTCAACTTTGAAATTTTTTGCTTTGTAGAAGACTTAGAAAATTTCTTAAAAGTTGAGGTGAGAGGTGAGGTGAGGTGAGGTGAGGTGGGAGACTATGGAGAGTTGGAGTGCGTCAAGCGGAGAGATGGATGAAAACACTACGGGTCATAAAGGACTTTTGGAAGGAAGCTTTAATTCTTTCCGAGTGGCCGAGATACTTGTGTCTTGCTTTATCCCTTCCAAGCTCGGAAGGAGCACCTTCTGAGCTCGGAGGAGCACCCTTCTCGAGCTCGGAGAGAGCACCCTTCCGGAGCTTGGAGGAGCACCCTCGCCGGGAGTAGTGATAGTTATTTTTCGCCTAGATGGCTCTTGACTCCTCGCCCACTTGTTTAAGGTTTGCTTTAAGCACTAGGATATTTTTGCTTTCTCTTTTCTTTGAGGTGTTTCTTCGCCCCATGAGACCTGGGATGATATTCTGTTGCACTCATGTTATATGGATACTTGTCCTTATGCCTATCTCGCTTTCTTTTATCATGCTTTACTCGTAATATTTGCATGTGACTTCTTGTTGGTGAGAGACTTGTTCATTTTTCACGTTGAGATGGATCTTCCTTCGGAGGAAGCCTTAATTTCTTCTAATAGCCGAAATTATTTATTCTCGAGCTACTTGTGGCCGCCCTTCTCAAGCTCAAAGGACGTCCTTCCGGAGCTCGGAGAGGGTGCCCTTTTGGAGCCCAGGAGAGAGCGGGACACTCTTCTTGAGCTTTTCTTCGATTCTTACTCCATCACTTCAATCTCTTTCCTCCCGGTGTTAGAGTTTTTGCCTTCTTTTTCGCCGCAGTAGAATATTTTGCGGGGTATCCTTCCAAAGCTCGGAGTGGGCGCCCTCATGGAGCTTATGGGGCGTCTTTTCGAGTGTGGAGTGAGGCACCTTCTCAAGCTTCCTTCATAATATTTGCTTTGGCACTTTGATCTCTTCTCCACATGTGTTAGCTTTTTTCGCCTTTCTTTTCCTTGCACATTTTCACCATCGAGAAGAATTTACGGAGACCCTTGTGAGGAGGTATGAAAATTTACGAGGACTCTCCCGTGGTGGGAGCCTCTCCTTATGGAGAATAAAGCTTCTCTAAAAGATCTTATTTGCCTCACGAGCGGAAATCTTCTCCAGGACTTTGTCTACCTCACGTAGTGAGTGATAGGCGTGAGTTTTGCATGTATTTTTGAGGCGTATTTCGAGCTATAATGATGAGTAAACATGCATATACTCGTGTTAAATGTACATATTCACTCCTTGTGGAAAAGATATTACACTTTGCTTATTTTGTAGGAATTTCATGATATTTGAAGCCAATTGAATACGAATACGAGGAAAGCAAAGTGGAAACACGGAGAATTGAGTGGATATACGAAAAGTGAAGCCTAAAAGAGCGAAAGTTGAGCGTTTACGGAAAAGACAGGGGGCACACGGGTTGGGCGTGCCTCAAGACACCACCCGTGCACCCCTCGTATAAGGATTATTAGAGTGCAAAGATGGCGCACGGTAGCCCATGCATGGGCGCACCACCCGTAAGCGCCCTACAGAGGATCGAATTATCTCATCGGAGTGGCACACGGTAGGCCGTGCTCCGACGCACCACCCGTGTGCCCTACAGAGAGTTGGGTTATTCCAAAGAGGTGGCGCACGGGTAACCCGTGCGTGGGCGCACCACCGTGCGTCTGCGCTGAATCCCATAATCGGCAAAGATTAAGCCCTAAACATGATGGGAAGTATAAAAAGGCTTTTGGGGCGCACACAAGGACATTCTGGCATTTTTGGGATCTACAACACAAGACAAGAGTCAACTCTTGAAGGAGGATATCAAGGAGATAATCGGGTTGCATCGGAGCTTGAAGAACGGAGATATATCGAGAGATTGTCGACGTTCCTAAGTTTTCTTGCTTCTCTTTTAGTTTCAATCTTTTATTTTCATTTGTAATGACTTTGAACACTTTGTGTGTAAGTTGTTTAATCATGTGTAGCTAAACTCTTGTGATTTAGGGTTTTAAAGTAGATTAATGAACTCTTGTTGGATGTTTTAATCTTAGTTGAAGTTATTATCTTGAAGCCTATTTGAGTATTTTGAGCTTATTCTTGTTTTATCACTTGATCAATGATTTAACTTGTTTGATATATTGATTCATAATTCGAGAGATGAGTTTCAATATTAGATCTTGAATACTCGACACAAATATTTGCATGAATCGAGAGGTTTGTAAATATTTGTGAGGATATTTGATCTTTTGTGCTTTCGGGGGAGTTGAATGCTTTATGTTGAGTAGAGATGCTAGCATAAGTATTTCAATCTACATTTTATATGCATCTCGAGAGGAGGATAAAATAGCTTTGTGATCGTCTTATAGGAATATTGATAATAACGTGGCTTGATTAAACCGACAACAAGAGGATTATTAATCGAGTTACCAATACCGCCAAACAATGGTGGAAACGAAGTTACCGATACCGGTTCAACAAAGAAGCCATTCGTGATTACTTTCGACCACAAACGAATCGTAATTATGGTGGTATTGCCCATATTCCTATCAATGCCAACAACTTCGAGCTTAAACCGCACTAATCAATATGGTGCAAAGTAATCGATTTGGGGGTTTGCAATCGAAGATCCTAACTCTCACCTTGCGCATTTTATCCAAATATGTAATACGATTAAAATGAGCGAGTCTCGATATGACGCCATAAGACGCAAAAGCAGTGTAAGCACATGGGACGAACGAGCCAAAAGTTCTTGTTTAAATTCTTTCCACCGAGCAAAACTTTGCAGCTCAAAAGCGAGATTACTCAATTCCGAGTTCGGCCGATTCGACTGAGCCTTTGTATGAGGCTTGGGAAAGGTTCCGGATTTGTTACGAAGATGTCCACAACATGGGTTTCCCGAGGATCAACAATTATGCTTCTTCTACAATGGTTTAATGGGACAAACGAAGGCCTTTGTAGATGCCGCAATGAGGAGCATTGTTGGCAAGGTTTCCACAAGATGCCTTAAATCTTCTTGAGGAAATGGCCATGAACGATTACAAAGGGCCATCCGAAAGATCCAATGTACAACGAGTAGCCGAAATCTCGGATTCAAACCCAATTAAAACATTGACGGCACAAGTAGCGGCTTTGACAACTCAATTGAGTGTATTTACTGAAGGGGCGAGGAAGCGTGCACGAGCACGGGTAGTGAAGCTCTTCTATATCCGATGGAAGAGGTAAATTATGTGAATAACCGCATTTCAAAGAATTTCCTGAATAATTCAAACCCAACACACTACCATCCGGGTTGAGAAATCATGAAAAATTTTCCTATGCAAATACAAAGAATGTGTTACAACCTCCACGGATTTAATGCTTCAAGTGGAGGCGGTAATGGGGAAGGCAAATCGTCGTTGGAAGATACACTCACATCATTCATAAATCAATCTAATGCATTCATGAATGAAACGAGGAGCCACATCGCTAAGCAAGACCTTAGGATGGATAAGTTAGAACAACAAGTGACAAGCTCAATAAAGAATGAAACTCAAATGGGTCAATTGGCCGCAATTGTGGGGAGTCAACATCAAAAGGGTCAATTTCCAAGCAACACGGAGGTCAACCCGAGGGAACATTGCAATGCTATCCATGTGTGGGGTGGAAAAGAGAATGAAGAGTCCGAAAAATGCCGATATT
Source organism: Rehmannia glutinosa (assembly GCA_016081115.2). Lineage (NCBI taxonomy): Eukaryota > Viridiplantae > Streptophyta > Magnoliopsida > Lamiales > Orobanchaceae > Rehmannia > Rehmannia glutinosa. Next base: position 11,501 of record JABTTQ020002288.1, read on the forward strand.
GGTGTGACGTCGAATCACGCACCACGTGTATCAATGCACGACCAGGTCGTGTGTGTTGCCGAACCTACCATTCAAATTGTGGAAATGATGTAAACGACACCCAAGGCAATATGAAAGTTAAAGGAGGAACCGAGCAATAAATTGATAAACAAAAAAGAGCCAAGAAACGTGAATCGTATCCTAACTCTAATTTGTTGAAATATAATATTCCTCTTCCCTTTCCCAGCTTGTTTCACAAGACTAATCAATAATCAATTTGCTAAATTTGTGGGCATGTTTAAAAATTGCACATTAACGTTCCTTTTGCGTACAATGAAACATATGCCAAATTATGCGAAGTTTTTAGGGAAGCGATGTCCAACAAGAACAAATGGGCGGAGAATGGGATGATCAACTTGAGGAAGAATGTAGCGCACTCATACAAAGGAAAATACCGCATAAAAGCCGAAAGATCCGGGGAGTTTCACTATTCCTTGCACAATAAAGGCGATATTTTCTTTGATAATGTGTACTTTGTGATCTAGGATCTAGTATCAATTTGATGCCATTGTCCGTTCTCGTGAAGCTTGGACTCATAGAAGTGAGACCATCCATTTGTCACCCTACAACTCGCGGATAGATCACTCGTACATCCAACGGGATACTAAAATATGTGCTCATAAAAGTCGATAAATTCATATTTCCCGTGGATTTTATAGTGCTAGATATGAATGGAGGATTGTGACACCCTCTTATACTCGGGCGCCCATTTTTGGCAAATCGCGGAAGCACTAATAGATGTGAAGAAAGGGGAGCTTACATTACAAGTTGATGATGAGCGTATTTCATTTTCCATTTTTGGAATGTGAAAAGACATGATGGTTTTAATGGTTGTAAAACAACAACAATTGGTAACTCGTACTCAAGCTAATAGCTTGAATAATTGTGTGCATTCTAAAGATAATATGCGGGGATTATCAATGAAGAAGAAGGAAAGGCACAAAAAGCCGATGTGGAACCAAGAGCGTGCACGTACCATTCGCATCGACGATGAAGAGGAGAACGCATGGATAGTTGACAAACATGAAAACCTCCTTTAGCAATGATCAAGGAGGTGTAAATCCAAGTGAGCGGGATTGGCATGGCAAACCGCACGATGAGGTGACAAGCCTCATTTCGCAAAGATCATAATCGAATTAAAAGGCGTCAAGCTAAAGCGTTAAATATAGCGCTTGTTGGGAGGCAACCCAACGGTTTTTCGTGTGACTTTCATTTCTTTTTGTGTGTGTTTAGTTTCAATTTTGTGTGATTGGAGTGATTTGACATGCGTGTTTTTATTAATGAGTATGATTTGTGTGTTTTCGTTTCATTTTTGTGTGTTTTTATTAAGCCAAAAAAATCAATCAAGTAGATGCAGTGCGCACGGGTTGCCGTGCGTCGGCCAAGACACCACCCGTGCGCCCGCAGAGAGTTGGGCAAATTCACGGGTGCCGCACGGTAGGCCGTGCTTCGACGCACCACCCGTGCGCGCATGTACGAAGAAGCTTAAATATGACGATTTTTAAACTGTCTCCTTCTCCAAAATCCCCAAATCGCGCGCCCACTACCCCCAATTTCATTGCCTTGAAATTTCTTGTAAATTCTACTCAAATTCGTCCACATAATCCCTTCCCCATCACAATTGAACTTCACTTTACATCGAATTCACATTTGCTTGAAGATTTGTGAGAAAAAGCACCTAGGGTTCAAGTTCTTCACTTTGATTCAAATTCGAAAATTCCGGTAAGAGCTTCATTTTTCCTTGCGAATTTCTTGTCATTTATGTAATAAGGATCATGATAGGTGCTTATTTTGATATTTTTGCTATGAATTGTGTGAATTATTCTTTGAAGCAAATTATCAAACACCTTGTGGGCTTGTGTAATTGGGGAAATTTAGGATGAATTGTTGATGAACAAGGCATGGCCAATGATCGTTTAAGCTAATACTTGTCTAGAATGGCCATAATTCTTGCTTGTTTGGGGTAATTGATCGATCATAGTAACGTGGGCAAGTGAATTTGCATCACCTAATATGTTAGCTTTGATCCCCTACTTTGTTGTTGCCATTGATGATATTGGGATGCTAATAGGATGTATTTCGTACAAACCCTTCATGGCGAGCGAAGAAACCCCTGGGTGGAAGGAGACGTGCACGCGGGACGGCAAGACAACGCGAAGTGGCACCGCCGTGAGGTCGACCAAAATAGTCCGAGGCATATGGGGTCAACTTGACAAATGCCGATGATCTTGAGCGATGGAATCGCTTGATCGGTCGCCAAATAGCTCCATCCGCTACGCCGACGATGATTGTACCCAAACTTTGGGGATACATGAGGACGTGTGGCGTCTTTTCACCAAGGTAGGATGGACGAACTTCATGAGCCGAAGGTGGCCGACATTTAAAAGGTATACATTGGAGTTCTTGAGTACCGTGAAGTACTCAAACAAGGCGGGACCTTTGAACCGTATATGATAAAGTTTCGAGTTGGGGAATGTCCGTAGAGAAACTGTCTATGACCCAATTGAACACCATTTTCGAGGTCCCTACAAACGCTCGTACCCGCCCCGATGCCTCATTATGATCAATACGACTTCGCAGAATGCTTGTGGAAACACCACAAACGGGGCCGATGTTGTATGCCGCGCGAACCGCCAAAGCCTCATGGATCAGGAATCAAGTTTTCAAAGATATTCAACGTGGGATCGCATCCTCCGTGTTCGCCCGAGAAAACATTGGAGGTATGACGACTAAGGAACTTTATCTCTCCGTGTATGGTTACAAACACCCCTACAACACACCGTCGTTTTTGCCGAACAAATCGAACAGATTAGCTAGGCGGGAAGGGGGTACGATTTCGATAGGGGCCTCATTACCCCTATTGCCGGCATTTCAATGTCGATTTCGAGGCTTGGAGCCTATCCCGGCAAAGCACTCGGGTTAATTTGGCATCGTTGCACCACATGAAGTTCATAGCAAACGAAGACAACAGATTGGTGCTTCTACAAAAGAAAGGTGTTGCATTTCCGTTGCCTAACCCGCCTTACACCACCGTCGATACATTAACGAACACACCACCAACTTCCTAATGAACTCGACGCACATAACCGAATTCATCGAGGCTATAGAGGCAAGAAAGAGGCGTAGAGTTGAAGGTTTCTTGGATGAGGAGGATATGGTGGCGGAGGAGGATGCGTTTCATGGCCGAGAAATGGAGATGGAACCTCATCACCCCCAAATTGGGTATGATATACCCGAGTCCTCACACGGAGGTGATTACCCCGACATTCTCAAAGCGGGGATCGTCCGGTCCTTCTCATAGTGGAGGACCCAGTAGCGGCACCGATTTTCAAGACATGTTTTATGCGTTTGGGGGAGAACTTGAGGCGGCAAGAAGAAGAGTTGAGGCGGCAAGGAGAGGATTTGAGGCAACATAGGGCTGATTTTCTCGCGTTCAACGAGCAAAGCGGCCCGGCGAGACGTGGCAAGTGCTCCAACAGACTACAAATGTGGCATATTTCTCAAGGCCACTTCCCACCACCACCGCCGCAGCATGATTCAGTATATCCCCACTTTTTGTTATTGAAATTCTATTTTTCCCTTAGACACTATAATTTCATTCAAGTTTGGGGAGAGATAGCATTTTAATACATGAAAAGTGTGGATACAAAAATAAAAAAATTAAAAAATAATAAAAAAAAAATTCATGCATTTTGTGTTTTCATATAGTTGCATTAGAGCACTCTAGGTTGCATTTGCATTAGAACATGTTTATAGCTTTTAGCACGTCTATTGCTTTAGTAGTAGTTAGAGAATGAGTTGACCAAGCATGTTGCAACTTGTTGTTGTGTGTTGATTGAAAATTCTTATTGTGAGGATTGGATGTTGGTTATGAATTGATTGAGCCTTGAATAGATAACTTTGAGCATGTTAATAAGAAAAACTTGGTGTGATGCTTTGAATTACATTTTGACAAGCCTGTGAGCTTTGAGCCTTTACCGCTTATATCGTGTGCGATCTTGTTGTGATTGAGGGTATCATTCGTGTTGTCGAATTCTAGAACTTGCTTGGGTATCTCTGTCAAGGCCACATGTGTATGTGAATTGTGAATGTGATTAAAGGCCATCTTTGCTAGCCTTTCAAGCCTTTTGCCTACCTAAAAATGTTGAAAACTCCTAGTTAGCCAAGTTGAGCCTATAGCCTATTTCTTTGATAACCACAAAATTTAACCCTTGATCTTAATATATATCCATCACTTTAAACTCGAGTGTATAACGTTGAGTAAAAGGGGAATGAACGAGGTTGAATGAGTGGAAATTGAAAAATAAGATACTTGGGCGTACTTGGTTAAATGGAACAAAAAAAAATAAAGGAAAGTAGTTGAACAAATAAAAAAAAAAAAAAAATGAAATTGATAAACTTGGGGGCGGAGGATTGTGAATGGAGGCGATTCTCAAAACAAAGAAAGGAAATGGAGATAAATGAAGTTGATAAAAATGAGGATGATTGGAGAGCATATGGGATTGTAATGAAAATGATTGATATGCTCACCGGTCTATATACTCGGGTTGAGTCACTTTATCCAAAATTTCCTACCAAAACCAAAGAGCCTTCATTACAACCAAATGAGAAAGTCCTTTTCGATTCACAAATTGCATACACTTTAGTGGCGGAGATATGAGACGAATTGCAAGCCTATGGCAATTTTGCAACATCAAATTGATTTGAGCGTAAACACGTCCTATATCCTCGTGAGATGAGAGTATACACTTAACTTCAAGAGTTGGAATCCATAACATTTCACTTTGTTTTATTTGAGGCGTGTTCTTTGATTAGATATTTGAGGCTTGATTGAGTTGTACTCGGCATTCATGACGCGAACAATATGGATTTTCTTGTGGATTCTTTGTGTGCGCTGTTATCTTTATCTCCATGTTGTGCTTTATCGTGTTCTAAATATTGTTGATCGGACGGTCAACGGTTTAAGTTTGGGGGATTTTGATAGGCGTGAGTTTTGCATGTATTTTGAGGCGTATTTGAGCTATAATGATGAGTAAACATGCATATACGTGTTAAATGTACATATTCACTCCTTGTGGAAAAGATATTACACTTTGCTTATTTTGTAGGAATTTCATGATATTTGAAGCCAATTGAATACGAATACGAGGAAAGCAAAGTGGAAACACGGAGAATTGAGTGGATATACGAAAAGTGAAGCCTAAAAAAGAGCGAAAGTTGAGCGTTTCGGAAAAGACGGGGGGCACACGGGTTGGGCGTGCCTCAAGACACCACCCGTGCACCCCGTATAAGGATTATTAGAGCGCAACATGGCGCACGGGTAGCCCATGCATGGGCGCACCACCCGTGCGTCCCACTGAGGATCGAATTATCTCATCGGAGTGGCACACGGGTAGGCCGTGCTCCGACGCACCACCCGTGTGCCCTACTGAGAGTTGGGTTATTCAAAGAGGTGGCGCACGGGTAACGTGCGTGGGCGCACCACCCGTCGTCTGTGCTACTGAATCCCATAATCTGCAAACATTAAGCCCTAAACATGATGGGAAGTATAAAAAAGGCTTTTTGGGGGCACACACAAGGACATTTCGGCATTTTTGGGATCTACAACACAAGACAAGAGTCAACTCTTGAAAGAGGATATCAAGGAGATAATCGGGTTGCATCGGAGCTTGAAGAACGGAGATATATCGAGAGATTGTCGACATTCCTAAGTTTTCTTGCTTCTCTTTTAGTTTCAATCTTTTATTTTCATTTGTAATGACTTTGAACACTTTGTGTGTAAGTTGTTTAATCATGTGTAGCTAAACTCTTGTGATTTAGGGTTTTGGAAGTAGATTAATGAACTCTTGTTGGATGTTTTAATCTTAGTTGAAGTTATTATCTTGAAGCCTATTTGAGTATTTTGAGCTTATTCTTGTTTTATCACTTGATCAATGATTTAACTTGTTTGATATATTGATTCATAATTCGAGAGATGAGTTTCAATATTAGATCTTGAATACTCGACACAAATATTTGCATGAATCGAGAGGTTTGTAAATATTTGTGAGGATATTTGATCTTTTGTGCTTTCGGGAGTTGAATGCTTTATGTTGAGTAGAGATCTTTAGCATAAGTATTTCAATCTACATTTTATATGCATCTCTCGAGAGGGAGGATAAAATAGCTTTGTGATCGTCTTATAGGAATATTGATAATAACGTGGCTTGATTAAACGGACAATAAGAGGATTATTAATCGAGTTACCAATACCGCCAAACAATGGTGGAAACGAGTTACCGATACGGTTCAACAAAGAAGCCATTCGTGATTACTTTCGACCACAAAAATCGTAATTATGGTGGTATTGCCCATATTCCTATCAATGCCAACAACTTCGAGCTTAAACCTAAGCACTAATCAATATGGTGTCTGTAGAATCGGTTTGGGGTTTGCAAGCGAAGATCCTAACTCTCACCTTGCGCATTTTATCCAAATATGTAATACGATTAAAATGAACGGAGTCTCGGATGACGCCATAAGACGCAAGCGCAAGTGTAAGCACATGGGACGAATCGAGCCAAAAGTTCTTGTTTAAATTCTTTCCACCGAGCAAAACTTTGCGGCTCAAAAGCGAGATTACTCAATTCCGATGATTCGACTCGAGCCTTTGTATGAGGCTTGGGAAAGGTTCCGGATTTGTTACGAAGATGTCCACAACATGGGTTTCCCGAGGATCAACAATTATGCTTCTTCTACAATGGTTTAATGGGACAAACGAAGGCCTTTGTAGATGCCGCAATGGGAGGAGCATTGTTGGCAAGGTTTCCACAAGATGCCTTAAATCTTCTTGAGGAAATGACCATGAACAGTTACAGTGGCCATCCTGAAAGATCCAATGTACAACGAGTAGCCGAAATCTCGGATTCACCCAATTAAAACATCGACGGCACAAGTAGCGGCTTTGACAACTCAATTGAGTGTATTTACGAAGGGGCGAGGAAGCCGGTGCACGAGCACGGGTAGTGAAGCTCTTCTATATCCGATGGAAGAGGTAAATTATGTGAATAACCGGAATTTCAAAGAATTTTCGGAATAATTCAAACCCAACGCACTACCATCCAGGGTTGAGAAATCATGAAAAATTTTCCTATGCAAATACAAAGAATGTGTTACAACCTCACGGATTTAATGCTTCAAGTGGAGGCGGTAATGGGGAAGGCAAATCGTCGTTGGAAGATACACTCACATCATTCATAAATCAATCTAATGCATTCATGAATGAAACGAGGAGCCACATCGCTAAGCAAGACCTTAGGATGGATAAGTTAGAACAACAAGTGACAAGCTCAATGAAGAAACTGGAAACTCAAATTGTTGATTAAACTGGACAACAAGAGGATTATTAATCGAAACATTAACTCGAAATCCATTACATCATCTTGATACTTCTTTCATTCGTGTTATTTTATTCTTGTGTTTTAGTGATTTAAATTGTCTTAATCTCTAAACAACAATCATCAAATTTCGATCGTCTAAATAATGATAAGACTATCTTGGTTAAATACTTAGCATATTAATTTATTAGTCTCCGTGGATACGACCTTGCTACCCTATTCGATAACGTACACCGTATACTTGCGGTGAAGCTAAAAATATAAAGCGAACACATACCAAAGCTTCTCTAGAGGACTTTGTCTCGCCTCACGGAGTTGGAAGCTTCTCTAGAGGACTTTGTCTACCTCACGGAGCGGAAAGCTTCTCTAGTGGACTTTTTGCCTCACTGAGTGAAAGCTTCTCTAGAGGACTTTGTTTGCCTCTGAGGGTGAAAGCTTCTCTAGAGAACTTTGTTTGCCTCATGGAGCGGAAGGCTTCTCTAGAGGACTTTGTTTGACTCGTGGAGTGGAAGGCTTCTGCGGGAGGACTTTGTTTGCCTCATGGAGCGTAAAGCTTCTCTAGTAGGGATGGCAATGGGCGGTCAAAACCCGCCCGCATTAAACCCGCCCGGGCAAGTCCAGACCGGATAAATGAGTCCCGGGGCGGGTCTCGGTCCAAGGTTGCAAAACCCGCTTGGTCGGGCGGGTCCCGGTCCTATAGGACCCGCCCCGGACCCGCCCCGCATGTTAATTTTTATTAAATTTTTAAATATATATTAAAATATTTTTGCATTATTTACTTTTAAATTTGAGTGTTATATGTTTAAAAATATTAGTTGAGTACTATTATAATATTATTTACTTTTAAAGTTTAATTTACTAATATAATTCTTGTAATATTCTACTTTGAATATTTATTTTAAGTATTAGTTGAGTACTATGTAGTATACTAATAGTATTTGTTTTTAAAAAAAAAAATCTTAATAGTAGCCAATTCTAAAAAAAATAGTTATAATAAGTTGTATAATTATATTTATTTATTTTTTAATCTATTGGCATTTGATTACTTTTGAAAATTTGGCCACAAATAGAAAAATATAAATTATTATAATTTAAAAATATATTTGGCGGGTCTAGTGGGTCTAGACCCGCCCGTGGTTTTGAGGCGGGGCGGGGCGGGGCGGGTCTTGAGACGGGGCGGGGCGGGTCCCGGGTCTTACTTCTCCTTGGCGGGGCGGGTCCCGGGTTTGGCCAAACCCGCCCCAAACCCGCCCGTTGCCATCCCTATTCTCTGAGGACTTTGTTTGCACGCTTCAGAGCAGAAAGCTTCTCTAGAGGACTTTGTTTGCCGCTTCTCTAGTGGACTTTTTTTGTCTCATGGAGCGGAAAGCTTCTCTTCTAGAGGACTTTGTTTACCTCATGGAGCGGAAAGCTTCTCTAGAGGACTTTGTTTGCCTCCCGGAGTGGGAAGCTGCTCTAGAGGACTTTGTTTCACTAGTCGGTTCTTAGTTACTTATAAGTCAATAAAAATAGTGAAAACAATTTGCAACTTGTATTACTTGTTTGAAATGAGTGCGATAAGGAAACGTGGCTCGCAGCCAGAAATACTTGTAATAAATGTTTACGCCACGTGGGCAAAAAACAACAAATCTTGAAAAGTAAATAAGCATGCAAAGGCCCCGAGGAGGGGGCGAAAATTGGTTCACATAGGAGATGGTGAGTTCCGCAGCTCCTAAGCTTGTGTGGCACTCTTACTGTCTGATCGAGAGAATTTGCTTTGATCCACGTAATCCTTCAGGTAACTCTTTTGGATGAGTCGTTCAATCTCTCTCTTCAGGTGGAAACAATCATCAATATTATGGCCCTTGTCGTGGTGAAAATGATAATACTTATTGGAAATGAGTCTTGCAGTGATGTCTCTCATTTTTTTTGGAGGTTTCATGATCATTCCCTGCTCCTGAGCGACAATCAATATTTCAGCCACAGGAGCATTTAAGGGAGTAAAGCTCACATCGTATTCCTTTCGTCCAACTTCTCTTTTTTCGCCTCCTCTAACTTTTCTCTTTGGCTGGGCTCTGGCTTGGTGGATTCCTCCACTCGAATGTGTTTCTCTTCTCGGCCTAGCAACTCTTCTATGCTGGAGGGAGGCTTCCCAACCAAGGACTCCTTCAAATGTCCCTGGCGGAGGTTCTCTTGTAGGATCCCGACCAATGTCTCATGCTGAATGTTAGCAACTTCGTTGACAGCTTCCACGAATCGCTTCATGAAGTCCCACAGCGACTCTCATTCCTCCTGCTTCATCTGAAAAAGGTGAGCGATAGTCTTGGGACACTTTATGTTCATGAAAAACTGTTGCATGAAGGCTTCAGTATGCTTCTCCATCCCAGAGATTGATCCTACCGGGAGTTGATTGAACCAAAGTCAGCGCCCGCTTGGTCAGGGTAGTGCGGAACACCTTGTAGAAAGAGGCGTCCGTCATGTCATAGAAATCTACCTTGGCATAGAATTTGTCCAAATGCTCCTGGGGATCTCTAGTTACATCATACTCCGAGAGATTGGAGGTCTTGATTCCCGAAGGTAGAGGTTGAGTCAAAATAGCAGGGGCCAAAAGGCTCATTTTCATTAAAGCAAGAGCTCGCGAGTTGGCTTGGGCCGGGTTATCGCTTGAGATTCTTCAACCGGCGCTACTCTTCATAGTTTTCGCCACGGCCTTCTTTCTCTTCCTCCCGACCTCCAAGGTGAGGGTCTTGAGCAATGTGAGGCGGAGCTGCGGTGGTCTTCCTGCGACATTAGCTACAGCCTGGTGCCTCAAGGCGTTCCAGACAGCTTTATCCAGCAGAGCTTGAAGGGCTTCCTAAGATAGACGAATTTCTTGTGTGGGCGGATGCCCCTCCGGAGGAGGGGGTGGCGCCCCTCTTGCCAATGGAGAAGGGGGTGGCACTCCTCCAGGAGGAGGGCTAGCCCCCCGCCTTCTGGGCGAACGTAATAATATTGAAATCGGGAATGTAAATTCATTGATAAACTTTATCAACTAATCTTGCATAATTATGAAATGTAATTATATCAAGTTAGATAACGGTTATTTAGTGATAACAAATCAGAAACCCACTTCGGTTTATTTTTTCTTTCTGATTTGAGGTTTAAGGGATCTTATCAAATTTGCTAGTTGCAGATATAATTAAATTTTTATATATAAATATATTGAGGTGCATCGACATTGTACACTGATAGAATATATATTTATGCAAGTAGCTAGGATATTTGATGTAAAAGCATTAAGGCACTTGGGGATCCTGCTTGCTTTAAGGAGGACATAACCCAATTTTTGCCAAAAAAATAAAAAAGCAATCAACTTTACCAAATTCCACTTGCATATATACTCTCCTTTGATCACTTCCCTCTATATTTTGGCAACCCTACCATCATTTGAGGCTCACAATACTCAATATCCCAGTGCAAGTGTGTGTGTGTGTAAAGTCTACTAGAGAATAAGGTAATATTGAGTGCAACTTGTAGGAAAAGAAAAATAAACCACTAAAAGGGAAATTAGAATAAAATAAAAGGGTCCTGCAGGTTCCACCTGGCCACTCACGCACATCCCATAATTCACCTCCTGCTGGGCCAAGAGGTCTCTGGTGCTGATAAGTTCAAGATTAGTCGAGTGTTGGACACACCCGGATATCTGGCTTATCAAGAAAAAGTGACATTAACCCAACTTTATATATAGATTGCAATAAATCTTAGTAAATCTTGTCCAAAACAGAAAACTTTAATAACCCTAGATCATCTACCTTTTAGCAGCATGTCTCATTGTGATTTATCAGTAAAGTAGAGTAATATTATTTAATACATTATTGCTTGTCCAAACATCATCATCATCATGTCATTTTACAGAAGTTGAACCCAAATCTGAACATATATATACAAGATATATCATATATGGGATATATACACTCTGCTTGTCGATTATTAATTTATACGGATCAGTTGACCTGATGAATTGAAGTCCACATATGTTGAAAGCTTTTTGAGATCGAGAGAAAAAAGGATCTAGTGGGGTTCAATTCATAATCTCATATCTCTACAAAAAATCATATGTATATATATTGGACTAAAGGATGTTTGAATTTTGGAAAATTTTGGTTCTTGTTAGAACTAGTTTTCATTTCAGACCACATATATAGGACACTAAATGTGGAAAATGCTAGTGGGTTTTGAGTCTTGCACAATTAATCACCAAGAATTTTGTTTTGTTTTATTTTTCGAAAGATTCTTCTTAGCACTAAATGAATTAATCATGTAGGACAAACACACACTATCATGGTGCTTTCTTGGAGAAGTGCTTGTAACCCACCAAAATGGATATTTTTGGGTTAAATTAAAACATTAATTTAACTTCCAAGGGCATATTTCTCTTCCTCAGTATATTTTAACAAAAATCAAATTTTAATTAATAAAAAATATTATTTACATTTATAATATTAATTTATAAATATACACCGCAAGAAAAAATCAATTTACCTACACAAAAATATGTAGGTAAGTACTAAAAAATCGTAAATTGTAGTTAAAATCGTTTTGGTAAATATTTACCACCAAAATCTAAAATTCTTGGTTTTTTAATAAGTTGGGAGTACTCGTTGGAGGAGGGGAGGGGAGGGGATAAATTTCAAAGAACCGAAAGATACCGATTTCGAACCACTAGTCAACACCCTTACAAAGGTGAGCGATACCACTGAGTTACAAATGTTGGAAATTGGTTTTTATAAAATGGATTTTGACCCGATTTTGACCAATTATTTAAGTGAGATCATTTATTAGTTCGAAAAATAAATAATGTAATCGTAATCTACACATCGGGTAGATGAAATTAGCATTTTGAATTTTTCAAAACTAATTTCGGGTGAATAATAAATTAATGCATAAAGTTAGCCACTTAAAAGCCTTTTATATAAGGAATATAAAAGGGTGGGAATATGGAAAACTATATCCACATAGGAAACATATTAAATGTTTGACTAGTTTATATAGAGCTTCACCACTAATAAGAAGCAATCAAATGGAACTCCTTATGATACACCCTGGTGGACCAAGCCAATTTTGACTAGCCTTTGGCTAGCTCAATAGCACATTGCATTAGGGCGCTTTAGAGGCGCACTTTGCACGACGCATCGTCGCGAGGAACTCGAGGAGCCTTAAAGTTTTGACAAATCGCACCGGGGTTGGCCCAGTAGCTCGGTGAACGAGCAGGCGATTAGGTGGTAGTGACTTGGCGGAATCGTCCCGATGGCGACATGTGGCACGTAGTGGCGTTGATTTCGTCGTCGCGCTGTCACGACCAGACGCCCTGCTCGGTGTGCCAGGGTGCTAAGCTTGTGTACCTTTCGGGAGAGATGCCATCCGGACCATCGATTGTGTTTGTTGATCAAAAGGCACGATCCAAGCGTCGGTCGATCCAGACCAAGAGATGCACCTATTCTAAAAGGGCATTCGCATCTCTATATAAACAGCCCCCTGGAAGATCATTTTACGTCCGAAAAATTCATCAGAATTCGTAGAATTCAGCATATTGTTTTTGTCTTTCCTTTCTATATATTCGAAAGTTCTGAATACGTTTTTGTTCGATGTAAGTTCGGCTTTTGCAAGTGCTGCTAAGCCGAAACTGAAAGTTGTTGTATCTTAGAGACAATTGCCTAGAACATTTAGCACTTTTGTACGGGACAATTTTGTCTTGCGGATAAAGAATCCAATTTTCACCTCGACTTACATATTTGTCCCGTTATTCTGTCCATTTTTTCTAGAAAACCAAACACCGAAAACAACAACAAACTCGTGGTAACTGTTGGTAAATACTTACATTATTTATGTCGGTAATGAAAAACTGTTGGTAATTGGTAGATATAGTTTGGGGGACAATATTTTTTATTATGTAGATAGTTGGTAGGTAACTGTTAATTTAGTGACGAAATCAATTCGGTCGGTAAATTATGTCGGTAAACTGATATTTTTTTTTTGGAATGATATACTTAATTCCGATCTTTATGTTAATACCATCATAATACTATATAATTATAACATAACAAATTTTTATATAATTTTAATATCCAGCCAAAAAAATACACGAAAAGAACATAACTAAACATCCCTTTATATTTTACTCCCTATTATATTCGCCAAAATATTAAATTTCCATGGAAACCTTCTTCTTGTCTTTTTGGCTTTTGATTCTTGGAACAAGAAAGTGAGAATTAAGTGAAACTATTTGAACGCAAAGGCTACACCCGTAACAAGACATGCATCTACTCATATAAAGTTGCCACAAACAAAATTATTGCTCTAATTAAAGCTCTCTCCAATTGCCAAAATGCCCACTTCTCGAAAGAGGTGCGATTTTCTTTATTTTTCTCGAGACAAGTTCTTAACTAGTACATAAAACTAGAAAAACACCCGTTTATTACACAAGATTTGTCTAAAAAATAATTCAGTTTCTCAAATTTGTTTGTGATAGTTAGAAGAAACCGAAAATACTGATTATATAAATAAATTTGAAAGCTACATACATATTATATAAATATATTAAATATCTTTTTTCAAAACTCGTATATAAAATATACGATTTACCGATTAAATATTGACTGGATTAAATATTTTATTAGATTAAATATTGATTGGATTAAACTTGTCGGATATACATACATAATATTGATTTGATTAAATATTAATTTTGCCGCTTAATTTGCATGCGGTCAAAATTAATTCAATTTTTTGGTTGTCTTTTATGGTCTTTTAGGAAAGAATATCAACTTATAAAAATTAGAAAAAAAAACTTGCTGGATATACATACATATTATATAAATATATTAAATATCTTTTTTCAAAACCCGTATATCAAATATATGATTTGGCGATTAAATATTCATTGGATTAGATATTTGATTGGATTAAATATTGATTGGATTAAACTTGTCGGATATACATACATATATTATATATATGATTGGATTAAAAATTAATTTTGACGGTTAATTTGCATACGGTCAAATTTAATTCAATTTGTCGGTTGTCTTTTATGGTCTTTTAGGAAAGAAAATCAACTTATAATTAGAAGCCAAAAATCAATTTATCTAAATTGATAGTAAATCAATTTATCCGAATATACGGAAAATCAATTGAGTCAATACTTATATACGGAAAATTAATTAATACATTATACGGAAAATAAATTGAGTCAATTATTATATACATCAATACCGAAATTAATTAACACATCGATATTTGAAATTTAATTAATAAGTTGATGATAAATTGATAGAAAATCAATTTATAATTGGAAGAATAAGGTGGTGACATGGTTTGCCACGTGGCTAAACATGAAGGCGACACATGGATTTGGAAGACTAAGGTGTTGACACGTGTACCAAATTACAGAAGTAATGACATATGGCAACTTGTTTTTTCTTTTAGTATATAGGGTTGATTGGTGATAAAACACACATTCTCGAGTGTTTTTATGTGTGTCGTAATACAAGATCCACTTATAAAGATTTACCGTATATATAATCATTATCCCCTTGCCCAAAAAATACCATAGGATCAGTTACATAGTTTTTAATTAAGGCTCAAAAAATCACCAAACAATCACTACAAGAAAAATTCTTTACCCACGGAAGAATATGTACATAAGTATTAAGATATATAACTGTAAAGTGTAATAAAAATCACTATAGGTAAATACTTATAATCTACAGAATCTAAAATTGTTGGCAAATACCTACAATATTTCTGTCGATAAATTTAAAAAGTGTCGATGACCTGTAAGTAATTTATCAGTATAATTAATTTGGAGAAAACAATAATATTTTTTATTATGTAGATATTATGTAGGTAACTGTCAAATTTAATGACAAAATCATTTATGTCGATAAATTATGTTGGTAAACTGGAATTTTCCTTAGTCGAATATGGAAGTATATATGGGCATCTTTCAATGAATTGTCAATATGGGGAAAAAAGAGGGGAAAGATTGCTTCACATTCACTTCACTTATACATTATTTAACAATAATTAATTTTTCTTAAGTTTATTAGATTTTATTTTTCATTGCATGACTTTACATAACATGACTATTATAAATTATTTGTCAAAATGAAGTGAAATTGGAATGTGGAAGTAAACTTTTCAGAAGAATTTATAAAAGAGTGTCCCAGTTAATCCTATTTCATCATGTGCAATGGGATATATATATATATATATATATATATATATATATATATATAGGGGAGGATCAAGTGAGACCATGTCTCTAGGTGAGACACAATGGACTAATCTCAACCATCCCCCACTATTAATCAATGGGTATGATTTAATGGATAAAAATTATATTAAAATATTAATTTAATCAATATAAGGGTAGTAGGGTAAAATAAAGCATAACAAGTTAGTTACAAAAATGGAATCAAATCTCTTTCTCTCTCATACATCTCCCAATTTTCCCAATCTCACGTCTCTCTCTCTCTCTCTCTCTCTCTCTCTCTCTCTCTCTCTCTCATTCATCCATTAACGCAAATAAAGAAAAACGTGAAGAACTCGAAAATTACGGAGAAAAAACAAGAAAAATCGGTGCAATATTATAGAGAAATAACGAACAGGAAGTTCGAAAACTAAATATGTAACAAAACTCAACTAAATATGCATTATCCGAAAAACTATCTATGCGGCGTAAAAAAACTAGCTAATATGTAGTACAAAGATATCCAACTATGCAAGATGTCATAAACTATGCAACAAAATCAACTAACTATGTATTATCTAGAAACTATCTATGCATTGTGGAATAACTAAATATGCAAAGATATTATGTAACATCCCATTTTTATAATTTCCAAAAGCAACATCTCATTTCTATAACTAAATATACATTATATTGAACCTATTTATGCGAAGTGTAGTATAATCGCATACGAGACGTTATATTCAATTATGTCTTATTTTCGTAAAAACAAGTGCCAACAAAATAACTAAATATGCATTATTTGATGTCTAATTATACTTGCAGAAGAACCCTAACTATCTTTGTAAAATAAAAAAAAATTTGGAAAGAAAACAGTTCCTTAAATTCCGCCACAAAATCCGTGAGTGTCAATTTTGAGGCCCATAAAATCATTTGGGACCACTAATTTGAATTACAAAATTACAATCTTACCCTTAAAATCGAAAATTAGGAAATAATTAAAAAAACTGAATTAATCACATCCTTTCATTTTTAAGATCAATGGGTAAGATGAGTCCACACTGCCTCACCTAGGGAGTGTAGTCTCATTTGAACCAAATCTTATATATATATATATATATAGGTTTCTAAAAGATGAAATTGATATATATATATATATATATGTGTGTGTGTGTGTGTGTGTGTGTGTAGTTTCAATAAGTAAGATTTCTTTCTTGAATAAAAATACATTATCACCACATGTTCTACTCGATCTATTAATTTCCTTAACAAAGTAATTAAATTTGCAAAGATGCAGTAATATATTTGACTAGAATTGGCTGGATTTAGAATTATGATACCAAACTTAACAAAACACCCGAATGAGAGTTAACGATCTGTATTGAACACTGACTTTCTGGGTTGTCATTTATGTCAAATTACGTATCGGTCTCATCAATTATCAATGATAACAACTTCAAAACAATTCTTGTTACTGTTAATTTATAAACATCGTTATCATAATAAAATAAAAATCTTACCACTTAAAATATTATGTTACCACATATATTATGGTCATGTGTTCAATTTTGCTTGGAATCCAATGTTCCAACCGGTCAATTTTACGAACTGTTGAAGCTCGGCCAAAAATTGGAGATTAGTTAATATTGGGCCGAAGAGGCTTTATCTTGCCCAAGTTGGTCTGATCATGGTGTCATACAAATCATACGCCTTTTAATGCTAGCTCCCGTGCATTTTTTTTTTTCCAATTCTAGGAAAAATTATATCTGGTTCTTCAATTCTTTTTCAGTGATTCAAATACATATATAATTGAATCTCAAAAAAAAAAATTACATAATACCGTATCTCGATGCAATTAAAAAAAACTCATAATTAACCATTAGAAAAAAAATCCAAGTAGACACATTTTGTTTTAATCTTTTCCCTATTTTGACGAAGCACAAACTTATTTGTTTTTGAAACACCGCAATTAGGGTGTAGGGATTGAGACAAGCTCCCCAACCTATTAATTAAATTTGAAGGGTTTACAGAAGAATGGAAAGATATTTACTTTCCATTTAAAGAATGGATCAGCCAAAGCTACATCAAAATCAAACTAACTAGCTAGCTAGATTAAATGCCTCCATTATCCCAAATTATAAGGGGTGGCGGGTCAGGGTAAGACCCAGATCCAAATCGTACTTGCCTCATTTGGGATGAGACTGTGACAAGTAATTGGGTCTGGAACATAATGGATATAAAACCTTAGACCTAGACGGATCTAGATCAAGTAATGGGTTTAGCAAGATCTGACCCAGACCCAACCCATGTAGTTAGTATATATATGCATATAGATTGTGTTTACTGATGTACTAGTTTTCTAGATTTATATATTTTTTAGGTATTTATTTCATAATTCATATAATAAGTTTTTGTTATTAAATTTTGTCAAATATATGTAGTTAACGGGTTTAGCGAGCCTAACCCACTAGACACGAGTATGAATTGGAGCGGGTTTGGATATAAATTGAGACAGCCAGACAGGTCTGAATCTTGTGTTTTATTAATGAAACGGGTCTTCAGTCTGGATAGACCCGATCCATTGTACATCTCTACCAATAATCCCCAAAGTCACCACCAGCCCACAAGTACACCAACAGTAAACATAAGTGGGGGGCTTGAAATAAGCTGATGAGTATTACTTGTTGCTACTATACTCAGCTGGATACTAATATGATGTGACAACTCCATAAATGCATGTGAAAGGATATGATAATGACTCTTGACCTTGACCTCACCTTGTCAGTCTCTAAAAATCTCTCTTCTTTCTTTCACACACACAACGGCTATCAGCCGTACGATCACCTAATCAGAAACCCCTACGACCTATACTCTAGATCAAATCGACACGTGTCAAAACCCATGATACCTCCATCCATCCATCAGAATTCAGAAAGGTCCTCCAAACAGTGCCCATTATTATTACATGACATTTTGTACTGAGGTTTTAAGTAGCAGTTTTTTTCTGTAAATGTTTTTCTTGGAAGTTAAGAGGGTGAGGGGGCACTGATTTTCATGTACTATTTATGACCAATCTGCTGACAATCTACTGCTCCCCTAACAATATAATTAATAATTTTTATTATTATTATTTTCGTTGAATGGGAAGAGAAAAAATATGTAAAAGAAAGAAAGGAAAATTAAATTAAATTGATGCTGATGTCAATTCATTCATTCATTTATTCTCTATCTATGTATCTATCAGTGTTTGGTTCATTCTTTTTGCCCCTCTCTTTTATTCATTCTCATTGATCTATCTTTCTTTTTCTGATTTTCTGCATAAAAACTGACTCAAGTTACTGCTCTGAAGTACAGTTAAAAAGATTTTCTGCGTGCCATGGTCTTATGGGCCCATTGGATTTACATGATCATATCTTTTATATTTGGGCCTTCTTTTTTTGTTTTTTGTTTCTTGGGTTGTGGGCAGGGGTGCTCCCCTGGTCAGGGCACACCTAAATTGAGGAAAATAATTAAATCTATAGGCACATAAAACGTGTTTTGGCAAAGAAAAAAAAATGTGGCAAGAAACTTGTTTTGATTAATCATGTAATTTGGTAGTTTATCAATTTTTTGAAAAGGCATAATGGATTTTGGGTAGCCTTTGAATGAGTCAAAGAAAGAGCCCCAAATTTTTTTGGTCACATATGGGCCAATAATTGATTAGCTACCTGGTCATCCTCCTCATTAAAGCAATTAAAAATATATTTGAATTAGTTATTTTTAATACTAACTATATATATTTGAAATTATCTGTTGAGTATGAGGCAGATTTTACATTCCACTTTTTGTTCCACTTTGGATAAATAACACGTGTCATTGAGATAAACATTAACCATTGATTGTTTGAATGACTTACACGCGTCATTCACCCAACCAAGTGAAACAAGTAGTGGAATAAAAAATTGGAACGGGAAATCAATCCGTTTAGCACAGAGGTTTCAATATAAAAGCACATTCGTTTAATCGTTTAGTAGGCTTGAAAATTTATTGGTAGATATGTTTCTATTTCTAAGTTTCACGAAATTTTTAAAAATTATTTCTTAAGAAATGAATGATACAAGTAATACATTTGAAGTTTTAAACAGTAAAGAAAAAATTGAAAATAAAAGTTCCATCTAAAAAAATTATATAACTAACCTCATACTTCGTGAAGAGAAGAATAAAAACCTAAATACCTAAAAAAAAAAATTAAATATAGCAGTGAATGATATGCAATAAATTGGATGGACGTAGAATAATGGGGGATGAGACAGGGGGCTAAACCAGGTGGTTCATGCAAGACGAAGCAGTAAAGACTAAGAGGTGAATTAATGTGTGAGGTGGGCCCAATGCCCCGACAAGCATGGGGATGTCTAGTCTTGTCATCTTCAATTCTCGGTCGTCTCCTTTTTTGACGTATTAAGGATTTTTTTCACCCTTCAGTAAATTCTTTTACCATCCCCACGTTCATAAATCATAAATTTGAGTGCTTATATATAAATATAAAATATTGTTTTTACTTGTTTTGTTGTTTTTGGCAATTTATGTATATTATATTAATATTGATCTTCATTGTATTGTTGCTCTTGCCAACAGTCCAAACACGGGTAAATTGTAATTGTAGTCCAGTAAGTTGTAACTATAGGTCCTTTTCACATTTAGTTTGGCAATCATCATAAAGCTTTATAAAATTCTTGAAGTCATTAATTCGGCCGAAAATCTCACTTGAATTGCACGTTGCAGGAAAAATTTGGGTATTTTCTAATATCCAGTCAAAAAGTAGGACTCTGGCTAATATTCGGCAAAATATTGAGGTAATTCCAAACACCTTACCAATTAGAGATTCAAAAATGTCAAGGGACAACATATATAATTGGAAAAAAAAAGGAAGAATGAAAAGTTTATTGCTCTTGCATAAATTATGATTCAACAAGTCAAAATAAAAGTCTAGAAAAATATTTAAAGGAAGCAAATGTTGAAATTGGTTTTAATAAATTGGGTTTTGACCCGATTTTGACCAATTATTTAAGTGGGGTCATTTATTCGATGTATGAAATAAATGAGATTAACGTCATCTACGCGGGTAGATGAGTTTAGTATTTTGAATTTCTCAAAACCGATGTCGGGTGAATGAGAAATATGTGCATAAAGTTGGCTACTTAAAACGCTTTTATATATGGAATATAAAAGGGTGGAAATATGGAAAGTCATATCCCACAGGAAACATATTAAATGTTTGACTAGTAAATAAAGAGTTTCACCACTAATAAGGAGTAAATCAAGTGGAACTCCTTATGGTACACCCTAGTGGACAAGTCAATTTTCACTAGCCTTTGGCTAGCTCAAAAGGCACCGAGGATGGTGCGGAGCCGGAGTCGAGGCGGGCCGGGCCGCGCCACGTCGCACATAGTCGCATTGGGCGCTTCATCATCGCGAGGAGCTTTGAGGAGCCTTAAAGTTTTGGAAAATCGAACCAGGGTTGATCCGGTGGCTCGATGGCGTGGCGGGCGGCTCAGTGGCGGTGACTTGAGCGAGAATCGTCAGTGGCGACACATGGCGCCGATTGATCGTCTGTTAACTAACGGGCACCGTGATCGACACGATCGGTATCGATGTGAAGGGTGTATGCTAATAGGTGTGTTCCTTCAGCCGTGTGGCAAGTATTTGATCGACACGATCAGTGTGAAGGGTGTATGCTAATAGGTGTGTTCCTTGGTGATGGGATGAATTTTTCTGCGATTTGTAGTGCAACTATCGCGAGTAGTTAAATCGCTTCATCATCGCGAGGAGCTTTGAGGAGCCTTAAAGTTTTGGAAAATTGAACCAGGGTTGATCGGTGGCTCGGTGACGTGGCGGGCGGCTCAGTAAGCGGTGACTTGACTTGGCAGAATCGTCAAGTGGCGACACATGGCGCCGATTGGATGCGTCTGTTAACTAACGGCACGCGCGATCGACACGATCATCGATGTGAAGGGGTGTATGCTAATAGGTGTGTTCCTTCAGCCGAGGGGCACCGTATTTCGGACACGACCGTCTGTGTGAAGGGTGTATGCTTAATAGGTGTGTTCCTTGGTGATGGGATGAATTTTTCTGCGATTTGTAGTGCAACTATCGCAAGTAGTTCGTCGCTTCATCATCGCGAGGAGCTTTGAGGAGCCTTAAAGTTTTGGAAAATCGAACTAGAGTTGATCCGGTGGCTCGGTGACGTGGCGGGCGGCTCAGTGGCGTGACTTGGCGAGAATCGTCAGTGGCGACACATGGCGCCGATTGGATGCGTCTGTTAACTAACGGTACCGTATTTGATCGACACGATCAGCTTGTTTAGTGTGAAGGGTGTATGCTAATAGGTGTGTTCCTTCAGCCGAGGGCACGCGATTTGACACGCACCGGCCCGAGTGTGAAGGGGTGTATGCTAATAGGTGTGTTCCTTGGTGATGGGATGAATTTTGCGCGATTTGTAGTGCAACTATCGCAAGTAGTTCGTCGTTGTATCTTGGGAGACGATTGCCGATATTAAAAGTAAGCACCGTGAGCGGGGCAATCTCGTCTTAAAGAGAAAGAGTCAAACTCTTTCCTCGACGTTTCGATTTATACCATTACTCCGCTCAAATTGTTTTCAAGCCATTCGGTATACACCATCCAATATTTCCAACAAAGAAAAACTCTAAACAAATCCCAAATTCAAAAAGAAACATAATTCAAATAAACTAGAAACTCACATGGGTCGAAACAAGCCTAAACGATGAATTTTGAGTCTCGACACCTCATGCCAAAGAACAAAGTTCTTTGTGTTTGGAAGATGTCATCGTTTTCTTTGAGAAATGAGGTCCAAATAGAAAATTTGACGTTTTGGAAAGTTGCACCCGTTGCGGTTTTACAAATTTATTCTTCTTATTTCGATCCATTGCAACCAAATACTCATCATCAACTCGTTCCATGTCAAAAATCCCTACCCTTTTGCATTCACATGTACTTATGCAACACACGTAAGATTCCCAAACAATTTTTTAAATTTCCAACAAATTAAGGACTAAATCCGAGAATCTCTAAAGATACTGGGTGATTTTACCAAATGCAATTTCAAAAGGACCAAACTTTCAATTTACTCGTCCAAACACCCCACTACTGCTGATAGGACTTATTGGGCCAATGGACCTTTTATACTAACAAAGATATTAGATAGATAGTCCAACTGAACTTCGGCCTAAAAATCAAACTATCCATGGTCCATTGTGAAGCCCTTCCAAGTTTAACACACACACACACACACACACAATGGTCAAATGGAATCAAAACCGAATTCAAAATCAAAACTAGAACTGTAGTCAATGGTTCCAAAAACCGTTGACTGGAACCCAGTTCCAAAATCGGAACGTGTATGCCAGTTCAGGTTAAAACCAACTATTTTTTTTTGGGAAAAATATGCTAGAATAAATGTTAAATATTTATTATGATGTTTTATATTCGCAAAACGCATGAGCCATGTCTTAAACTAAATGTTTAAGCGAGCTATGTGGACTTTGTTCCTCTATTATTAATATTAATATGGATATTAAGTCCAATTGATTTTTATTTTTCCTTCTTCCTGAATCGAAATTGATAAATCATTTTTTTTAAATCAAAATATTAAAAGAAAAAAGGTTCACGTTAAACCGAACCATGAAGGAACCGGATTTTAGTTTGGAACCGTAACCGTCAATTCCATTTTTGAAACCATAACCATAAGGCAACGGTTCCCCGAAACCGGCGATTTCGGAACCAAAAACACATACACGTTATGGTATGTGTGATTATTACAATGCATTTGGCATTTGGGCAGCAGGTAATAAGACATGTACATTGCAGAATGACTTCAGCAAGAAAAGAACATTGGTTTTGAGTGCAAGATGAAAAGTTAACACGAAGATTTGGCATGCAAGAATCTTGACCCTAAAGGATATTTAAGGATGCTCTTAATTTTAAATTTCACTAAATTCTCCATATCAATTTCAATGCTACAGAAAATACACATCTCTTGCTATAAACAATTACAAAACTGTTAATTTAAAACTTGGACTAATTTGATGAAAAGAAAGATGAATCTAAACATTTACAAATTGGTCTCATACAAGCAAAATAATAAAGTTAAAACCAGTTAAAAGTGGCCCTCTTTTTTTTGTAAATCTCAAATAAGGTTTTTAGATGGAGCTGAGCTCTGTTTTTATTTTTCAAGTTTCAAAGAATAGCCCAAAATTTCTTTCTGCAAAACAAAACTTGTTCACTTTTCTTCTCATCATCTTCCAGAAAATACAAATGAGTCTCCCAAAGAAACTTTGGAGCAAGATCTCTAACCCTTGTAATCATACTTTCATCTTCACCTCTAATAATAATATATCCCTGCACATAAACAGTCATTTAAAATTGTATCTATTTGCATTATATCATGATGAAATCAGGACAAGTAGCAATAGAACAGTAGCTTCACATGGAAAATCTGATTACAACCTCTGTTGTAAAAATCCCCGCCTCGCCCGCCTAGGCCCTAGGCTCCCCTTGTCCACCTACGTTTTTTTTTTTTTTTTTTTTTTTTTCCGATTAGTCCCCGCCAGGCCCCAGCCTGCTGCCCGACTAGCGCCTAGCACTTTTACAACAATGAGTTGAAAATTATTACAATATCCTTTAATAAACACCAGCTCAATGTTTTTAATTTTACTTCTTGTTTTTCCTTTTCTTTTTCCATGGTAGATTAGAGTTATTTTTGATGTGACAACATTGGAGTTTTGCCCAGAGCATGGCAGAATTTAATCCAAAAATACTCAATTCCAGCACTTCGCTTTCCCCACAAATATTTCAGGAAAAAAACTAAAGCAAAGCAATTTCTCATTCATTTAATCTCTCTTTCCATTTTTATCTTGCTCTGTTTGTCTATGCAAAGTAGGAAAAACATATCCGGGGCACAAGTATTTTGCGATTCGTAAAAAATATGCCAGAGAATTACCACATGACCAAAAAAAAAAAAAAAACTCTAGAAAATTATCATTATATTTACCGACAATTACAAGCATAAAAAGTGAGATTTACTGACCTGAGGTCGTACTATGCGGTCCATCTCCAGCATGATATCCTCAAGCAAGCAACCTTCTTCACGATTTTTGTAGTGAGACAATAGACGGTTTGCATGCAACAGATCATAAGAGCGGGGTATGTCGAAAACGGTTCACACCTGCCAGACAAAAATTACATTTTTCACAAATCATGTTCTCTAATGTGCATAACCACAGAATCATTCTTTTCACAGCTTACCAGTCATGAAATGCACCAATCAAACCCCGTCGTAAATGGCAGATAAGGTATTATTCGCACTTACAGGAACTACATTCATAACCCAAACCGCCATGTGCTCAAGGCAACTGCAAATCCACCAATGAAAGCATTCATGTCCATTACATTCCGTATTTCCTTCTCTTCAACATCCATTAATCTCCAATAATGGCGAATTTGGTCTTGCCAGTAGATTGTATTTACTAAAAACTTTTCTCTACTGATACCTGCGCCGAATACGTGAACCACATGGTAAGGCTAAACGTTCCTTATTGGATTTAATTATAAATTCATGTGACAAGCATATGACTGTGAAGGAAAATCAAAATGACAGTGTGATCTAAAGGGGTCAATCTAGGATAACAAATTTTAAAAATTTTAAATACATGAAATTAAAGAGCAGAAACACAAAATTTGCCGCAAAATCCAAGAATAACGTTATTAAGACAAAAATAGCAAGTGGAAGTGAAACTCCTATTGTTCCACATCAAAATTATACTGGTCTGAGTAAGAACCAAGATTTAGAGGATCAACAACCTCCGCAAAATTGTATAAATTGCTGAGCTATAACAAGTGAGTTTATATTTATAGTTGAAAAGTGTGAGAGTATCCAGAAAGCTTTCGCATTTAAAATCAATTCCATAATGTTTACCTGGCGGCCATGCAATAATGACAAAGAAATATATTTGCTTTCCTTCATATCATATCTTATACATTCATATGAACTTTGTGAGGTGAACCAATTTAAAATTTCCAACATTCTCATTTAGAAGTATATATAGCAAAAGAGAACAAAATTGGTATAGTAACTACCATTTCAAATTATTAGTGCAGTGACTGCATGAATTAGCATAAGTGATTGCATAATTGTGTCATAAAAACTAAATTACTTGTAAAAGGTAGTGGTAATCATAAATACTACCCTTGAGGTTTAGCCTAATTACAAAAAAGAAACCAAGTTATCTTCCAAAATAACAAATACACCATTGACATTTGTTTTAATATACAAATTACACCCCAATGAGAGGGTAATTCGTATAACAAATACAAACCTCAAGGAGACATTTGTAATACATCAGAGGGGGTTTTGTAATTTTAAAAGATACTTCGATTTTTTTTTGTAATTAGGATAAGCCACAGGGGTAGTTTTTGTAATTATCCATAAAGGTTATATTTGCTTAACTAACCTAGTTTACTGAGAGTACCAGAGTACTCAGAGAGACGTTGTGGTTTTGGAGGAGTTTCTGAGTAGAGCGTTCTGCTACACAATTTCTCAATGGTGTTTTCCATGATGGTTTCGCATCGTTCGAATCACACATATTGATTAACTTTTGCAGTGCATTTTGCTGGAGGCATGAGTTATTCTCTGGCTTAATCCAAATTGCTGTCTGCACTTGTCGTGCAATGAGTTTCCAGCACATTGCAGAAGTCAGATTCATCAACTTATCCCAAATCAGAGGAAAATCTTTATCTTTTCTGTAAGCAGGAGGAGCCGAGTATACAAAATATCCATTTGATCGCAATAGGCGATCCCTTCTTTAATTAGAATTCCATCTGCATCGGGAAAAAAATAAATAAATATATTTATATTACTTTCTGGTTACAATTGGTGTGTGATTCTCATGCAAAAACTAAAAAGATAAAAAGTGATAATTTCAGGTCACACTGACACTTATGAGTTTCATAGATAAACGGCACTAAAACGAAATGAATAATAGGGGTAATTACAAAAACTACCCTTGAGGTTTGACCTAATTACAAAAAAAAGGTAACATTTCAAAATTACAAATACCCCCTTAAGGTATTACAAACACAACCTTAAGGTTTGTATTTTCTTACCAAAAACCCCCATATCGAGGGCGTAATTTGTAAACTAGAAATAAATATCAAGGGGTTATTCATAAATTTGAGAGATAGACAGGTTTTTCTGTAATTAGACTAAACCTCAAGGGTGTTTTGTAATTAAGCCTTAATAATAAGTTCAGAGCTAATTCCCCAAAAGTCTTAACACATACTAACAAACATTTCTCATATAACCATAGATGTTAAAGGCTCAAGGCGCAGCAAGGCGCAAGGCACAAAAATCAGTAAAAAAATTAAATTTTGTTTTTAGACTACAAACAAACCAATATAAGGTTATAACTAGTTATATTTCATAAAATACATAATTCATTGCTATACATAATAGCAAAACAACCATCAAACACAAAAGTAATAACAAATAATGATAACCAAACACCTATCACCTAAAACACACCAGGCGGCTCTGGCAGAAGGCAGAAGTTGGGTTCCTCACATGTTGTTCTCTATTCTCGGAAAAAAAAACGTTTTGCCCGTTGCCTAAATCCTTCTTTCTGTTTTTTTTATTAAGCTTGACAACTAAAAAAGTGTTATAACAACTTTACAAAAGTGGTCAAGGAAAAAACCCAGCAGCATCTCAAAGGCGCGCGCTGTGGCCCGTGCCCTAAGCACCTGGAGTCTTAGGCGCGCCTTTAACAACTATGCATATAACTACAGCTGATGTAGAGCAAAATGATCTGGTATTATCTAATTCAATCTGTAAATGTTAGTTGTTTCTTATGTAGAAAAAACTAACCATTTTCATGCCAATCGACACGACATCTTGAACAATGGACCATCTCAAAAGAATTGCTGGGATATGGTAGCTGTTTAGTGGACAATGTAGAAATCATGGCGCCAATTCCTCGTTCTAAAGCAAATTGAATTTGATTTTCGTGGCCATCTTTAGGAGCAAAAGACATAGTTTCGATATTTAAGGGAAGAAGATAAGCTGAGAAGCTAGCAACTCCACAACCAACATCTAAAACTTGAAACACCCCGGCAGAGACAAGGTCACCAGTTTCATTAGTTGTCATATTTCCTAACCTGTAGCAGCAAAATAAACATTTTTTTTAAGAAAATTCTGATCCATACAGGAAAAACTAAAATCACTAAAACAAGTTATCTGCATTTTCTGAGGGCCTACAGCAAAATCGAAAGACATGACAAGCCAAGTGAAAAAAAAAAAAGTGGAATCATCTCAAATGAACATATAAATGAGGGTTAATTACAAAAACCACCCCTAGATTTAGCTTCATTACAAAGAAATCCAATTATCTTTCAAAATTACAAATACCCCCTTGACATTTGTTTCTATTTTCCGAATTGTACCCTCAAGAGGGAGGGTATTTGTTAGGTAAACACAAACCTCAAGGGGTTGTTAGTAGTACTTTAAGGAGGTATTTGACTATTTGTAATTTTGAATTGGAGTTTGTAGTAATTAGGCTAAACCTCAGGGGTAGTTTTTTTAATCATCCCTAAAACTGACGACATGTCATATGCTTCAAATAAACATTTCGCACTCTTAAAATAATCAAGACAAGAGAAAAAAATAAAGAAAAAAACTAGAATTACCTCTGGATGTACTCAGGAGCTCCATGCTTGAAATGAGTACCTCCACCCGGAAACCACCATAGCTGATCCTTCTCATGCACCCAATTTTGCCCTCCTTTAACCTCAGCGAGATGTGTATGATTCACATTGCTTCGCCAAACGTAGTCCCTACTAGTAGGCCACCTCACTGGTATCTTATAGTCAGCCGGTGGTGGGACCAAACAAAACAAACGCCGATTAAGAGGAGGACAGTGCCTCTCAAGCTCCTCTTTCCTGGAAAGATCTAATTTTGGTAGTAACTCTTTGATGTAAGAAAGATCGTGGCAAGGAATATACTCATTATACATCAGAGGGCACACATTCATCCCGTTTCTGGGATTCTAAGTGGTACAGTCCAATAAGTAAGGCTAACTTTATTTGTATATACACCTGCAAGCATAAAGATTGGGAAGCATTAAACAAAAAATATGATTTTGCACCATCAAGCCGTGAAGCAAGAACTTCAAGTGGGGCGTATATGATTGGTGATCAGCACTTAACTTATATTTTATATCAGAATAATTCATATATAATCCTCAACTTTCCATCTAAACTTATTTGCTCCTTCAAACTAAATACAAGGGCGTAGATAGTCGTGAAACCTTTAAATAAGTAAACGGATCAGGGCAAAATTGAAACTACATCTGTGTGTGTACTAAAAGTACAAAAATGAGCTCCTCTTATCATTATACACAAAGTTATTGAGTCATATCTAAGCTTCAACTTATAAGCATTTGTATTCTTGCAAGAGTTGTAGAAACCCCAATTCTCTATGAAGATTCTTAGCAAAGATCAAAACTTTTGAAATCAATTAACAAAAAGAATGTGCAATATTCGAAACATAACACACTAAAGCCCAAGATTGATAACATTAAAGAACAAATTAGAACTTTGCATTAACAATACAAGAAATGTAGACTAACCAGAGGCTAATTCTGAACCATTGGCAGGTTGCTTCTGTTGTACGTCCTGCTGAGGGGGTGGTACATAGAGGGATGAAGAGTTGTTGCCGAAGAGAGTGCCGGAATAAAAAGAAGCTATCATGACTAAAAGGGTTATCATTATAATTTGGCCCGTCTTCCAATCGAATGCTCTCATGTTTATAAATCCCACCATTTCTTCCACCTATATGTGGGTTTTTGTATATGTGTGTGTTTCTGTATGTGGGTCTGTGTGTGTTTCTGTATGTGGGTCTGTGTGTGTAAATCTACTAAACCCAGTTAAAGAAGAGTCAAATTGTGAAAGCCATTGTTGAAAAGAGGAGGATCTATACACCGTGTCTTGTCTCTGTGTGTGTGTGTGTGTGTGTGAGAGAGAGAGAGAGAGAGAGAGAGAGAGAGAGAGAGAGATTAGTGAATAATCTTGAGTTATTGAAAAGCTCTTGATTTTAACGTCGGTGGACGGTGACAAACGCCACCGGATTAGAACTCCATAATCAAGATTTTTTTACCTTTTATGAATTGAGAGATTCAATGATTTAAGGAAGCTCTTTTTTGGGGTAATAAGCATTTAATTGCAACATCTGACAAAATTTAATTGAATAAATATATACTAAATCAATAAAAGATACCCATTTTGTAGGAAAAAACGAAATTAAATTAATCAATAGTGTCTGTAAACAAAATGAACAACATAGGGGATGTATGGATGTGTTTCCAAGTCAATTTCAGCTTTTTAGTGTTGGAAAATGAATTTTCAAACTTTATTGGTTTTCGTGTGAGAATTGGGAATATGTTTGGTTTGTTGCGAATTTCGTTTAGAAATGAAAATGTGTTTGGTTATATTATTTTTGACATAGATTTGCGTGATTGTAGTGTATTTTCACATAAATTTGCGTGGTTGTTGTGAAAACTTGTTTGGATGTATTTTCAAAATAATCTTTCCATAAATAATGAAAACCCGAAAATGACTTTATTTCTATTGAGAATTTCTTAAACAAACATAAATTCAGTTTAAGGCAGGTTGAAATTGGAAAATTGTATTTGAAAACAATTCCATACACACCCATACATTTTCAGAAAAAATGTGAATACTCAATTCGCTAGGTGGTCACCTTAATAAACCTAATGAAATCTCAAAGTTCCATCTGTGGTGGAATCTTGCTTTGTCTTCCTTCATGCTCCATCCAAGAGGGTAAGCATGATTTTTTTCCAAGCAATTTTTTGTTGGCAAAAACTTGTAGAAAGACGGTTTCATGAATCATAGGCACTAGGCAGTGTCCATGAGACTGACCTATATGTAATAGAAATCCAAATTAAATCCAAACCATAAAAAAACCAGATTTTTGTTTTTATAGGATCCGTCTCATAAACTTAACTCAATAAGACGGTCTCATATAAGACAAAAAAATATTGGTTATGTTTTCATTTCCAATTTCTCATTTTCATTGTTAAGATGTAAGTTTTTTTTTTTTTTTTTTTTTCTTGTGTGCGCGTGTGTGAAAAGTAAAAACTGAGAACACATTTGAATGTCATATAAAAATGTTGATTTTACTAAATTAAATTATTTTAATTATAAAGTAATTATTAATATATCTCATTATTTCTGTTTGCATCTCAAAATTAGCAAAATATCATGTCAATTATTAATAATTTAGGTCCCACTTTCATTAAATAGATGATTAAATAAGTAGAATAATGTAGGGATGAAAATGAGAAGAAGTAGTGTATTTCTGTTAAATCCCAGATTACAAAACATTTCCTACTTCTAATGCATTTCTACTCAAAATTTCAACCATTGCATATATTTCATCCACTTGATCATGCAATCTATCTCCAGAAACAAAGCCATGAAAAACTCCTTTTACTTCTAAACAACTCCAACCGGGATGTTTGATCAAATTCATTTCTTTCATAAAACCCCTAACTTCTTCTACCTCATCCCATCTCTCCACACTGGCTTGTACATTACTAAACAGTGTGTAATAACCAGCATTATCACTTTCCAACTCTAAAACCTTTTCAGCTGCATATTCGCCGATTTTTCGATCCTCATGAACCCTAGCAGCGGCTAAAAGTGCCGACCAGAGTCTTCCGTCCGGTAAATCCACTAGCTTCAGAATAATCGACAAGGCCTCTTTAATCTTGCCCGATCGACCTAATAAATCCACCACGCAAGTATAATGGTCTAAATCGGGCTCGATATTAAATTCCCATTTCATGGAATTTAAGGCCTTGCAACCTTCATGAAAGAGACCAGAGTGGCTACAAGCAGATAATAAACTTAAGAATGTAACATTATTTGGCTTTATTCCTTCATTATTCATCTGATGGAAAACTTTAAGTGCTTCTAAACCTAATCCATGTGTGCCATAGCCCTCAATCATCGATGACCATGTCACGAGATCTTTCACGCGCATTCTATTAAAACAAATTCTTGCAGAAGAAATGTCTCCACATCTAACATACATATTCAGAATAGATGTCTCTAACGATCGACCACTTTCATCAGAGACGGAAAAGAAATTTCTTATAAAATATCCATGAACGGCTTTGCCTAACCGTAGGGCGCCTAGGTGCATAAATGCAACAACGAAGCTTCTCATATTTTCAGTCTCGGGCTGACTATCTGCAGCTAACATTTGCTGGAACAGCTTAACAGCCTCTTCAAAATCCCCGGACTTGGCATACAAGTCCAACAAACTACTCATTAGAATATCATCTAACGTTCCACTTTTTAGAGCAAGACAATATATTTGTTTACCTTGACTATGATTTCCACACCCTTCAAGCCCTGAAATAATAACAGTAAACGTTTCAATGCTTGGTTTTACTTCACACCTCATTCTATTCAAACAATCTATGATTTTCATAGTATTTCCTTCTGAAGAATATAAATGAATCATAATATTCCAAGAAACCACATCCCTTAAAGGAGTTTCTCGAAAAAGAACTTCGGAATCATTTGCACTACCGATATCAGTGTACATTTTCAAGATTGAATTTTTCAATGACTGATCTATCAAGGACCCACATTTGATCACATAGCCATGAAACTGTCTCACTTCAAGCACACTAGAACACATTTGCAACATCACAATAATGGTTACCTCATTAGGCTCCACCTCCTTTTGCATTTCATTGAATAATCCAAAAGCTCCATTGGCATTTCCTTCATAGACATACCCCGAGATCATTGATGTCCAAGAAACCAAATCCCTATAAGGCATTTCATCGAACACCCTCAAAGCATTCCCAAAACACCCGCGCTTCACATAAGCATCGATCATGGTATTGCAGAAGTAAACATCAGATTGAAAGCCCATCTGCATTGCCACACAATGAATCATTTCTGCAAAACTTGAACCACATTCAAGCAACACTATCAGTTTACTCAGTATCGGAAATGTATAGCCATCACATGAAACCCCCTTTTTTCTCATTAATTTGTAAACAAAAATTGCTGATTCAATAAAACCTGAATTCACATGGGCCTTAATCACTTCATTCCAAATAAAACTGTTGGGTTCTTTCATAGCCTTCAGTAGCAATACAGAACTACCAAAATCACTAAACTGAATATATAAAGATGTCAACTTTGAAGCAACTGCAAAAGACACCTCTTTCCCATTCGAGACTATAATTGAAGCATGGGTTTGCTTCAGAATTTGAAGGCTTCTGCACGAATTTAGAACAGAGATGACAGAAGAAGAAAATGGGTATGTAGAATAGTGGTATTTATGAATTTTCAAGTAATGGGGATTGAGTAATCGTAGACGTAACATGTGGGCTGATGCAGAAACATGGTTCGACGAGGAGGATGGATGACAGAACCGATAAAGAGGGAACCCATTGACACGAAGAGAAGGAATTTTGACTCAAAGAAGGTTTCTTGAGGAGTTTTGAGATGACTTTAATCTCGAAGGTTGTTTTTTTTTTCTTCTTTTATGATATAATTCCCTTATTAAAAAAGTCAGCTTTATTTATCCCACACCGGCTTTTTACAACAAGTCTAACTCGTTTTTAAAGCATTGCTGGGGATACAAGGGCCACGACCTTACTTGAACAGGATCTGTTCTATAGGCTCGTACCTCTGTATCCTTGAGTTCTAAGGAGACAGGAAATCAAGTTTGGTGGATGAGATATAGCCACTTGACCAGAGCGTGATTAACGGCTCCTTGGCCTGGCTGTGCCAGCTCCTGTGAGCTGTAGAGGATCGTTCTTAGCTAGGGTTCTGGCTGGGATGGTCATGTGGTTGTCTGACAGACTAAACCAAATTTTTTTTTATTTTTTTATTCAATCAAATAGTGCGACCTTATTGTAAATTTGCAAAACTTTATCAGATTTCCTCACAAATATCAATTTCATTTTCCTTGAAAGGATGATGAAAACCAAGATTTTCCGGGCCCTCATGGCAGCGGGCATAAAACCCAGATCGATTTTCACAGAACCGTACAAATCGGTGCCCATAGAAACGGTGGACGCGGTGGTGATAGGCGCCGGCGTGGTGGGCATAGCGGTGGCGCGTGAGCTTGCGGTGAAACTCGGCAGAGAAGTTTTGGTTATAGAGTCGGGGCCCACTTTCGGGACAGGCTCGAGTTCTCGCAACAGTGAGGTCATTCATGCCGGCATTTATTACCCTCGCAATTCTCTCAAGGTATTTTACTCTGTTCTTCTTGGATTGTATGGATTAAAAGTTGTTCTTTTTTGCTATTCATGAAGCCACTTCGATTTTGTGAGAACTAAGTTTGTATGCCTACTATGTGGTATTTGGACATTGCAGTATGTTCAATGAAATGGTGACATTGAATTTCTTGAATGTTTATGCCTAAAAACAAATTCATGCCTAAACCTCTCAGCATCCTTTGTAATAAAGACTATACAAAACACAGATCAGATTCAGAACAAGAGGGTATTTTTCACTGTGTAAGATATCAAGTCGTTGATACAAGAATTGAGTTTCACATCAGATGATTAAAGGATTTTGAAACGTTTCGAGATATAACTCATGGACTACATAAGGTTGATTCCTGTATTCTGATTTTGATATCATGGACCTAGACGACGGAGTATTTCCTATCCAAAAAATTCTATTATGCTATTTTGGAGAACCTCTGCTCTAAATACCAATGTTGGGAAAAAAGTTCTTATGGCTATTTCTTGATACCATTATTGAGATGAATCGAATGCAATCTTTTGTCGCAGGCGCTTTTCTGTGTTAGAGGAAGGCATTTGCTATACAAATATTGCAAAGAACACGATATTCCTCATAAACAGATTGGCAAGCTAATAGTTGCCACTAGATCTTCAGAAATTCCCAAGTTGACTATGCTGATGAATCGAGGAATTGAAAATGGGGTGGAAAGCCTAAGGATGATGGAGGGTCAAGAAGCTAAACGAATCGAACCGAATTGCAATGCACGAAAGCTTTACTATCACCTGCCTCTGGGATAGTCGGTAGCCATTCGTTTATGCTATCACTATTGGTATGGCTTTTATCTTATTATGTTCAAGTTAAACCGGAGAAAAAAAACAACTTTGTTGTGTAAATGGTTTGCCATTTTTAGAGTTATTATATGAATATTGACAGGAATGTAGCATTTAGGGGGAAGCTGAGAACCATGGAGCAGTTTTCTCTTACAGCACTACTGTAATTGGTGGTAAATATGAAGAAAACCGTTTGCAGCTTTACGTTTCTGAAAGCAAGACTCTTAAGAACTGGGATGGAAAATCTCCACCAAAGCCAGATTTAATTCTTAGTCCGAGGATTGTTGTGAATTCGGCAGGTCTAGGTGCTCTAGCTCTTTCTAGAAGATTCCATGGCCTAGACGATGGAATTATTCCGAGACCCTACTTTGCCCGCGGTTGCTATTTCACGTTATCGAATGTTAAATCTCCGCCCTTCCGACATTTGATCTATCCTGTACCTGAAGATGGTGGGCTAGGAGTGCATGTTACGTTGGATTTAAATGGCCAAGTCAGATTCGGTCCTGATGTTGAATGGATCGATGGTGTTGATGATATTTCAAGCTTCCTCAACTTGTAAGATTTTATTTAAAACTTCGTTTTTATTGTTTGGTCATCCTGTTCAAAGAAAATACATAGTGCCGTGCTCACCATCTGCATAAATTTTCCCTCTTTTGGGGCTTCTTAGGAGGAGCAGATAAGTTTTCTGTTAAATAAAGGGATATTAACAAAAACTACTGATGTTTAGCCTAGTTACAAAAGAAAAACAAAAAACATTGTTATCTTTAAAATTGTGAATACCCCCTTGACATCTGTTCCTATATTACAAATTGCCTCCTCAAGAGGGGGTGTTTGCAATCTTGAAAGTTAATTGGAGTATTTTGTAATTAGACTGAAACTCAGGGTTGGTGTTTGCAATTATTCCTTAAATAAATAAATGAAATTCACTTTTAAGAATTTTGTATGGTAACTTTGTTTTATTTTCCTTTGCCTCAAAGACTGAACTTGACAAGTTAACCTAATTGTCTTTTAATAGTCTAAATCATAATCTTTTTCTTGTGTCACTATTTTATTGATGAGCTGCAAAACAGGTTGTGTAACAAATTGTTTATCTTATGTGAATGTACTCTGTCATAATAAGGTTTGATTATTCTGTGGCTGGAGATCGTGCGAATCGGTTTTATCCAGAGATAAGAAAGTACTATCCATGCTTGAAGGACGGAGCGTTGGAGCCTGGCTATGCTGGTATTCGACCGAAACTTTCTGGAGCCATGCAGGGTCCAACTGATTTTATAATACAGGTGACATTAATTATGCACAGCCCATTTATTGAACCTCTTAAACTTATGTCACAAAAGCTCACATGAAATGTTTTAATCAGCAACTGCATATTCATTGTAGGGAATATAATTACAAAAACCTCTTGAAGCCTCTTTATGATGCAACTTAGTAAGCTGAAAGCAACTGTCTTTGGGATATTTGTAATGTTAAAAGTTAACTAGGTTTTTCTGTAATTAGGCTAAATCTCAGTGTAGTTTTTGTAATTAATCCATAATGTCATCACTGTTACTACTACAAATGTAAACTAGTATGACTTAACTCATTCAGTTCCTTGTTATTTATTTTTTCACCGAAATTGAGGCTAGACCTAGACAATTTATACAGCATTTATATTATGCAAGCTAAATATCTTTATACTTGAGCATATTGAAAAACATCAATGAGGATGAATGACAATGTAACAGCAGAAATTCTATTTTAATATGCAGGAGAGGACATTCATGGCATACAAGGCCTCATAAACCTTTTTGGTATTGAATCACCTGGACTAACTTCAAGTATGGCCATTGCTGAGCATGTTGCTGCTGTATTATCAAGATGACTCACTTGCAGAGATGATATAAAGATTGTCAGATGTTTGACAGATTATAATTCTTTTCTATTTTTCAAGTTTGGAAAATAATCAATCATCTGATTTGTACTATTAATCCTCTTAAACTTTGAGAATATATATGCATTCTTGCAGTTCCAAAATAAATGGGGAGCATATTAGCCAAATTTGTGGTCTTTCACAACATTAGTGCATTTAAGGATGGCAATGGGGTGGGGCAGGTTTTTGAAGACCCAGACCTCCCCTGCCCATCCCACAATGCAAGGTGGGTCAACCTGCCACGAGCCGCAGGTTGGGATGTGTCGACTGTGTTGAATAAATTTAATTATTGTACGAGTTTTTCTTGTATTTTTTATTTTTTTATCTTATATTTTGTATTATAAATACTTACTATTTATAAAAATTGTCATTATCAATATGTGTAATATATAATTTTTTTTTTTTTTTTGATCGGTAAATGTGAAATATATTGATCAAAAGAACACATACATCTGGCGAGCCCAGGTTATACAACATGAGTTTGGAACCATAGCAATGGCTCCTACATCAAGTTCATATTACATATCAAAGGGAACGCAAGATAAATAAAACTAGCGCCCGTCTAAAGCATGCCTCTCGAATCGACTCGGAACATGGGGGTATAAAGCAAAAATTGTTTTATACACACGTGTTCGATCTTGATGATGATCGAATCTATTCTTGGTGTCTCACCTCGAATATCAACCTGTTCCTTGCATTCCGCATTTGGTAGACGGTGGAAGCTAGTCTTTGTCTTCTTACTTTTCGATTTGCCAACCCTGTCCCGTTTGCTTCTTTCTTAAGCCATTTGAGTGCGCTCCCGAGTGTACTCATTTGTCTATGAAGGCCGATCCATTGCCGAGTTGCGTCCCGCACTGTTTACAAAATGTGCATTCAAAATAAAGATGGTAAATTGACTCTTGTTGTTCCCCACGTAACACGCAGTATCATTTTCAATATCCATAAAACCAAGACGGTTCTTGGTTTTAAGCGACCAAGTATGCAAAGCCACATGATGAAAGAGTGTTTAGGGGGATGGAAGGACCCCATATAACACTTTTCCAACAAACGTTATTGCCATGGGGCGAAATGTTTCATAAGCGTCCGGTGCACTTAGACAAAGACAATCTGTACTCCAATATTCAATCTTCGCTCGGCGGATTGTTGAGAGCCACATGTATCAATGAGTCGGTCTCGTATCGTAGGATGTTTTTAATAAGAGAGAATCCGACGTATGCACATTCGAACCCATATCGATCCGTTCCTCAAATAATAGTGGTGTATCCAACGATACCAAATAGTTTGCTTGTTGGCATGAATGTTCCTCAAGATTTTGGCCAAAAGAGCGTGGTTCCATGATTTGATATCACGGAGACCCAAGCCACCCTCATGCTTTGGTAAGCAACATGTTTTCCAGGCCACACAAGCTTTCTTGCGCCCCAAAGAAAATTACGACACAATTTGATAACATTTTTCCTAACCCGCCCGCAACTCCTCAAGGACCGAGCGAATCGGCCTCCGTTCGCTGCATATGATAGAGTTGGGCCACTCCAACCATTTATGTACGAACGAATTTTGTCCATGAGTGGCTCAAAGTAAACAACTTTCAATCTTTCTCGCAAAGTGGGGACGCCAAGATATCGGAATGGCATTGTTCCAGGAACAAGTTGGGAAAATTCCAAGATTTCCCCATCTCGCGTTCACCGATACCTGCCATATAGATGTTCGATTTGAGTACATTCATCTGTAGCCCCGACTTTAGCCCAAAATCTTTCAAACAGTCCATAAGGATTTGGATTGAGATACTGTCCCCTCGAGAAAGAAGCATCAGATCATCTGCGAAGGCAAGATGGGTGATGTTCAATGGACCACATTTTGGATGATAGTTGAAGTGCGTATTTGTGGTTTTCTTGTTGATCAAACGCGACAAGTATTCCAGACAAATGACGAAGAGGTAGGGGGAAAGGGGGTCCCCTTGCCTCAATCCTCTTTGTCCTTTGAAAAGCCCATAAGTGCCGCCATTGATGGATAAGGAATATGAAGTGGTAGAAACACATTCCATTATCCACGAAACAAAGAGATGGGGGAAGCCCAGCCCCATAAGAACATCTCTCAAAAAGTCCCATGAGATTGAATCAAATGCCTTACGCAGGTCAATCTTAATAGTGCATCTAGCGCCGGTCCGCTTTACGATTTATTATTGTCTCGAGTAACTCCCCGCATAAGGTGGATGTGTTCCACCATGTTGCGCCTTTAACAAAAGCGACTTGAGCTCCATCAATAATGGGGTCAGGGCGACGCCCGCCATTCTTGTTGCAAGTATCTTGGAAATGAGCTTGTAAATTACTTTGCAAAGAAGCGATCGGTCCAAGTCGCCAACCAGAGGAGTGGTCGACTTGAATGAGGGCAAGAATAGTGTGGTTCCATTGCTTAAGCAAACACCCTGGGATGAAAAGAATTCCTTCGACGTCACATACCGTTTTCACCAACGATAGTCCATTTCTCTTCTTAAAGAAAGCGAGATGAATATCCATCGATCCCGGAGAGCGATCGTCCCCAATGTCCCGAAGGGCATCCAAAATCTCGAGTTTGTGATGGGCTTGATGAGATCGATGCACCTTGTGTTTCATCAAGCAATGGCCCGTTCCCAATAATCTCGGATCCGGTGGTTGAGTATTTCGCTTTGTGCCAAGGAGTTGTTTATAGAATTCGATGAACTCCAAGGCAACTTGGTCCCGAGAGACCGTTGGATTACCATCTTCTCGAACAATAGATGCAATAAAAATTTTCTTGGCATTCCTCTTGACTATAGAGTGAAAAATCGTGCATTTATCACTCAATCAAGTAATTGCATTTTGCCTTTTGTTGGTAGAAGAGTTTCCGCTTTTTTGAGAAAGAGAGAACTTTTTCTCAACTCCAACAATTGAGATCGAATCTCCAAATCGTGCGGAAAATCGTGAAATAATTTTTGCGTTTCCTTCACTTTTCCTTGGCATGTTTGCACGAGAGGAAATGTGGGAGAAGTGCTTTTCATTTAGTGCCTTAAGATTGTCCTTGATCCTCGAGTTGTTGGCAAAGAATAAACTGAGTTGTTCCGCGGAGTGGGATTGCCACCATCCTGTACCACTTGGTGAAAATCATGATGCTCAAAGAAGCATATTAAAGAATCTCAAGGTGTTTTGCCCGACGAATGCGTGTCAAATAAAGACACAACACAAGGAGAGTGGTCCGATGAACCCGATGGTAGAAATTCAACCCTTGAGTTGAAACCAGCAAGTATCCAATTATGGTCAACCATAGCACGATCAAGCTTGGACCAAACAGTCATGTTTGTCCAAGTATAGAATAGCCCGGTAAACTGAAGATCCGAGATGCCCAACTCGAAACAACATTCCTCAAAGTCCTTTATTTCATATGGGGAGACCACACTAGTTTTCCTCTTTTCATCCGACTTGAGGACAGAGTTGAAGTCGCCCAACAAAAGCCAAGTGGTCGAATATATGGTTTCTTGTGCACAAAGTTGGCCCATAGCGGAACTCTATCTGCTTTCGAATGAAAACCATACACAAAACTAGCAAGGAATCGGTTGCCACTTATCTTGCAAGTAATGAAAGCATGGATTACTTGAGGCAGGAGCTCAATAATATCAAGAGAAACACGGTTGGGATTCCAAAAGATTGCTATACGTCCCCTATTAGCAACATTCAAATTATTACAATGCAACCAACCTTTCAAACGAGAGTCCACAAATTTAGAAAGGGTTTGGTGCTTAGCTTTTGTTTCCAAAACGCCCAAAGACATCTAATGCATGATCACGAATGAGGCGGAAAACCTCATCTTGAGTAAGGGGCGAGTTAAACCCCTTACATTCCATGAGGCAATCCTCATTTAAAACCGAGGTCGGACCCCTTATTCTTAAGGGGCGCCGCGTATTTGTCTGTGAAGGACTGTTCTTGATTTCAAAGAAGGGGAACGAAGTCCCCATGTTTCGCACCACGATTCCTCCGTCCAGCGGTATAAATGGGGATCTAAATCAGATTGTCGAATCGAGTATTGAGTATCAAGTGGGGCCTTACGAGTTGTGAGATTTTACACAAGACGTGGATTCGAGTATCCTCCGAGCCGAGTGAGATACTTCCGAAGGCGTGACGTCCTTTTGGATGGTGGCAATCGGAGCCTTCTCTCCCATGTCTTGTTGTCCAGATTGGGGGTGCTTGATGAATCGGGAACTTGTTTTCCGAATCCTTGTCACTTTGTAGCCGAGGCGGACGCCTCGTTGGTATTCAATTTGTCCGCAAGCGGTGGGGGTCACAGATTTACCCGATATCAAATCTTAGGATCCGGGACATGCTCCTTGTTCTTGACCTCCAAGATCGGGCTCCTTATTCTTGGACTCTTTTGTTTCTTTGGTTGTTTATTCTTTGAGTCCTTTGATTGGAAGAGGAATTAATGAATGTCCAATGCGATTGCATTTGGAACAAAATTTTGGCTCATTTTCATAAATGACCTCCTGGTCATAGGAGTAGCCTTTTGCAATTATGTTAACTGATCTGACAAGCTCTTTCGAAACATCCACCTCCACGAATACTCGGGCATATTCCATCTTCCCCTTTGTGCGGGTAAGACGATCGGTGGTAATTGGGGTGCCCACGAGGATGCAATTTTCTCAAGTGCCTTCTCATTCCAGAAATCCCAAGGCAAATGGGGAAAATTAATCCAAACAGGAACAGATTTGATATCATCATCCCCAAAGTTAAAGAACTTTGGAAGTGGCTTCAGTAGCAGGGGACGGCCATAAACTGAGTAAGGACCTCCTCGAATCACCATGTCCCGGTCGTGCTCGGTTTTGAACTTAAACACCATCCATCCATTTATGTCGGGAACATAATCAAAGGGGACTTTCAAGTTTTGCATAGCGCCATCGGCCGCTTGTTTCCCGGGTGCCTGGTTGGAAAATATCCAACCAAGCAATAGCCAACAGTTTGGTTAACATCGTCGATATCTTCGTCGCCCGAACGGCGGAATTTCCAATCGGCTTCACGTCTTGAGCTTGTATCCAAAGATCGGGTGTTCGATTGTCAAAGCAAAAAGTCCCACCCGGGGAGCTTTTGCTTGTGCAGTGACTATCTTGGATTTTTCATCAAACACCTTCTGTGCATCTTCAGTGCGGGTGATTTTCCGGTGGATGGGGTAAGAGGGGCCCCATCGTAAATCGACCCAAGGTTGGATCGCCCTCTCTCGCAAGTGTTTGGGAACCACTTGCAAAGAAGATCAGCCAGATCCGGACTTGGATTTCAAAATTCATCAAAGAACAGAATGAACAGTGGATGTAGATGCCTTACCGGTTTGGATCTGGTTTCGGATCCGGAATCTTTGATGATCCAGGTTCTTTGAAAGTAACTCGATTCCCCTTGCCCATGTTTAGGTGAGCTTGAGGGTCGAGAAAACTTCCATAAACGGCCGAGATCCGAGAAAATCAAAGGAGGAAGACGAATGAACAGACTGGTCTGCATTCAAAGCTTGCGATTTCGATTTGTGTGGTGAAATCGAAAAAACGTTCGGTAGAATTGATGGGTTTCGGTCATGCGCGAATCACGCAGAGAACAAAAGATTTTGCAGAAATTTGAAGAAAATCACAAGGAATCGGCGGGGAAGGCCGGGCGCCGCAGAGGTTTCCACGGGGGAGAAAATTCTCTCTCTCTAACCCGATTGACGATCGAGAGCTCTTTCTAGGTGTAATATATAATCTTAAAAGTACATAAGAGTTACGCTATCATATAGAATATATATGTAAAACATATATTATTAAATCTTCTAAAAAGAATAAAAATACTAAGTGGGGCAGGTAAATTGCATCCCTAAGCGCATTGCTGGAATTACAAAATAAAGGATAACTAGTTTAATAGTCAGTACAAAAGGCTCTATAATATAAGTTGTGAAATGTGGATCATCCTATGATAAACTTCACTAGAGAATCTTTTGCAAGCAAAATCTTGCGACAATTCATTGTTTCTGAATTTGCACACATTTTAATAGTTTTCAAAATTTGATGCTACATGCACGAACTCTTTCTTCGCATTTGTGCTACAATCCCCTCGGTTCACTTTCATGAAGTCCTACATTGATGACGTGATTTTCCCTCAGCGTTTTCTTTCCTGCCGCCACTTGTACACAGGTCTGGAGTCCGAAGTAACAATTTCATCTTGACGAAGTTTGCGCTTCCTGCCCTTTTTCTGCACCAGCGAAGTATTTACATGATTACCCCCTACTAGGGGATCAAAGATATATAAATTTTTAAGCTTAAACTATTGATACCTGCAATTCTTTCTGCATTGCCATATCCATGTAGATTTTCTCTAGCTCTTGCACTCGGTTTTTTCTAGCCTCCAGTTCTCGGTAAGAAGCAGCTGCTGTCTTTCTGCACATGAATCGTATTTAGCGTGCACAATAAAAAGGCTGGTACAAAAAACACGCCACTGTTCTTTATGTAGCAAAAAATCGTAACAGATATTTTGTACTTCAGTAGTCATCTTTATACATTCTGTTAGCATTCTGTTCAATAAGTGTGAATCTTTTGGAATTAAACAAGTTCACTTAGCTCATTTAGCATTCGCTTTCAATTGGATTCCAATAGCAGTTCCATTTCCAGTTAGATATTGAAGCATTACTAATTTTATTCAACCAGGAGAACATAATTCTTGGGGATAATTACAAAACTACCTCTGAGATTTAGCCTAGTTACAAAAACTCAATTTATCTTACAAAGTTACAAATATCCCCTAAAAGTGTTACAAACACCCCCATGAGGTTTGCATTTACCGAACAATTTGTAATAGAGAACCAAATGTCAAGGGGATATATGTAATTTTGAAAGATAACTGGGTGTTTTTGTAATTAGACTAAACCTAAGGGGTAGCTTTAGTAATTACCCTAATTTTGGTGATAAGAATGGTCTGCATTGATTCATTGAATGATCTCACGTTGAGTGACTTGAAAGGCATCCACCCAATTTGAAGAAATTAACGGAAAAGGAAAAGAAAAGAAAAAGATTAGTTCGTTACCTTTTGATATCTTTTGGCAAGTCTTCAAAAGTAGGATTTTTTCTGTCTTCTGAAACCTTTGCTTGTATTTCTCTAGCCTCATCCCTAGAAATGGAACAAAAACTATGGTCAATAATTAAGTAATGAAAGAGTTCCCCTATTGGAATTGTTATACTACAGAGTTTATATTCTTCACTTTCCAAATTCAAAATTTCCTGAAACATACAAATGTGGTTGATAAGCCATAATTCAGAAAACAGTCTTCAACGAATGCAAACTTCACTCAGAGGAGAGCAACCATTTTGCGGAAAAAAACAAAATAAATGCTACGAATAGAATAAATATCCAAAAGAAGTTTATGTTTAAGAGCAAGGAAAAAAATGGCGTGCTACCATTTTATGGTTATTTTACTATTTGATAACAAAGGAATGTCTAAACCAGTGTTGAGATAGGGAAGACAAGTAAAACGTGGAGAGTAAGAGAACAACGATATACATCTGCAACAAACGGGTTTATGTCACCATGAAGGATATCAATTCTGTTCTAGTAACAACAAGAATAAAGTGAAAATTACCACTCCACGTATACTCAAATAATCCCCACACTTTTATCCACCATCCATTTAAAATTCTTAAGGGTAAAAGGACAGAAAACTCGAAAGTAGTTTATTGTATACTAAACTTTTATGCATCAAATAGTTGAATATACAAAGATTTTTGCACCTCAGAATTCTTCCTTAAGCTAGAAAGCGTAAAAAGGCAGCCATATACATCGAATGCAACTCTAACCAAAATGTTGATAAAGAAA
The DNA here is from genome assembly GCA_016081115.2 of Rehmannia glutinosa. NCBI lineage: Eukaryota > Viridiplantae > Streptophyta > Magnoliopsida > Lamiales > Orobanchaceae > Rehmannia > Rehmannia glutinosa. The sequence continues at coordinate 56,035 of JABTTQ020002288.1, forward strand.
AAGTCGTCTTTATCTATCAAACCTCAACTCAAAGGCACATCAAATGTTCAAAGAAAGAGGTATAACTCTCGTTTAACTGTCAATGCATCATTTTTCTAATATTGTTAACATCTTGAAGAGAAATTTCAGCGGTAAAAATGTTCTACATGAATAAGTACCATACCAAGACCAGGTCCCTAATTCAAATCAGATTATTGGCAACTGTGAAGGACAATATATTTATTGAATGTTCTAACAATAACAATACTGAACCTGGTCTAGATCACTGACTAATCAGATTGTTAACATCAGTAAACTCAGCATTATTTACTGAATTTTCTATAGAAATCAGTACCAAATCAGCAATAGGTTGCTGTATCGAAACAGAATGTTTATGTCGGTAACGCTTAAGGATAAAGGTGGAACTCCAGAAACCTAAACAACAAATTTACAACCTTTGAGCCGGTAGCCACTTAACTAGGAAGCATTAAAAGCTATTTCGCTTTTCTTATTTTGTCTTGTCTTAACCATATGTTAGATTTTCTTTCTAAACAACAAATCTGGATATGAGAAACTTTGAGAAATAGCTAAATTCATCAATATATCAGACTACTGACAATAATAAATAAATAAATAAGCCTTGAATCAACTGCTTCAGTGTTGCATTTACTTTACTCCACATAATAAATATCGAAAAATATCAAGAATCAGCAGGAAAGGCCTAATCAGTAATCACACCTGTCATCAGCATAATAAACGTGTTTGCTTGATGAGTGGTTATCAAGAGAATGCAGCATCCCACTTAGCTTTTCAATTTTCTGCATCAGTAAAAAAACAATCTTCAAACAATGAATCTGAAGGACAACTACCACAAGTTCTAAAACAATAACTAGACCTCAAACTGTAAAAATTAGAACCTTTTTTTCTGTTTGAAGTTTCTGCAAAATATATCCAATGTCTTGCGTCTTCATCAACATGAGCTCTTCCGTAGTGTATTTGTTTGCTTCACTTCTTTACCATTCAACAAGTCATACTCAACATATGCAAATGATTTTTTAGAGAAAGTACTAAAAATAACCTTCAAATCAAATAAAAACTTGCTATCTTACTCCAATTTGTGGATTCCTTTGACAGTTTTTGTTTTAATCATCTTGAAGTAGAATTCATCCGGGTTCCTAAACGCCGCTTTTTCCCTAAGTTTCTGTAAGGCGTATATACAACCAATATAAAACATTACTTCAAATGTTCATTAAAATTCCACTTTTGAGATACTATCTCAAACCAACAAAATACAGGGTTACAACAATACCTGCAATGTCTGCTCCTTTTGGTGGAAGGCTCGTGCACGCTCGACATAATCCTTATGCTTTTCGAGCAGCCCAAATCTCCTTCTCGAATGCCTGGCATAAGCAAGATACCATCAAACAAACAAATCAAAATAAAAACTAGTCAAAAGATCAAAACTCACAATCAATTAAAACAGAGCAACGAACAAGTAATTGTCAAAAGGAGAGGGGAAAAATGCCAAAAAAACTCACGGCTGAGCCCGCTCCTTGTGAGCTTTTCTTGGGATGGCATTCCTTAAAGACGACATTGTTATGCACCTTATACAAAAGCTTCAAAATAAAAATCAAAATAAACCCAACACATAAGTATTCCACGATAACCGACTTCAGAAACATATAAAATTCTTGCAGAAATCATACTTACTGAGATTTTGTTTATGGTGAAACAGCAAAAATTACTCTTAGTATTGATAGGGCAGCAAAACAACAACGATAACCAAAAATTGGGTATATTGTATACCTGATGAGAATCTTTAACTGAGATGCCGAAGTTAGTAAGTTAGAGCTTATCGCCGCCGCCCGTGGCTGTGAATATGAAGGTCGGAACTAGTTTTTTCGTAGCATGGCTGATACTAGTACTCGTCTTTTTTGCCCAATTAGGCTATTTAGTAATGCCCAGGACCAGGACCAGAAACAGAACCAGGCCCAAGATCAATACAAGCTAAAGCCCATGGCCTTAATTCGATTCAATTTCCCTGGATATTATTTAAAGAATTATGAGATAAAGTATTCTTGGGTTTTTAACACAAAATTGTGAATTGCAAATAATATTACACATTTAGGGTAGATTTTGGGTTCTTTAAAAATTTAAAGTGAGTCGTAAATTGGGTAACTCCATTAACGACTAATTTTTTTTTTTTTAGAAACTTGGTTCGATCGTTATTCTAAATCACGATTTGGTGGATTTTAGACAATTTAAAAGTAAAGATTCTCAAGTGAGTTTCAGTACCTAATGAGTTTAAAACGAAACACAATCTTTTTTTGTATTTAATAAATTATTAAAAGTTTGAGCATATCGTAGTGGACAATTGGACCGGTAAAAATTGGAAATGAATATTATATACGAATTAATAGGGGTTTTTAACACAAAATTGTGAATTGCAAATAAACACATTTGGGATAGATTTTGGGTTCTTTAAAAATTTAAAGTGAGTGGTAAATTGGGTTAACGACTCAAGACTCCATTAACGATTTGGATTTTTTTAGAAACTTGGTTCGATCGTTATTCTAAATCACGATTGATGGATTTTAGACAATTAAAAAAGTAAAGATTTTCAAGTGAGTTTCAGTACCTAATGAGTTTAAAACAAAACACAATCTTTTTTGTATTTAATAAATTATTAAAAGTTTGAGCATATTGTAGTGGACAATTGGACCGGTAAAAATTGGAAATGAATACTATATACGAATTCATAGACGTGATACAAAATAGAAATGTGATGTGACTTTACACAGTAAAGTTTTATTGTTTTATGTTATTTTACCCTATCATGTTTGTACTTCTTTGTTAAATTACGCAAAATTCTATAGTAAAGTAAAATTTGATTTTTATTTCTATATTATTTAATTTATAGTTATAGTAAAACTTAATGATAATTTTCAATAATAATTTGTATTTATAAATAATTTAGGTCCCAATGGTGTCAACGTAAAGTCTAGAATATGAAAGTTGAGTAGACTTTACAATTTTTCAATTTTTATCACGATTTTAAAATTATAGTTTAGAAAACGGTCGAGTCTTTAGAACTAGGGATGACTACGGTTCGAAGCGCAAGTTCATGTTCCAAAATCGCCGGTTTCGGTTCCTCATTTTCGAGGAACATGAATTGGAACCGGAATCGTTGCCTCACGGTTTCGGTTCCAGCTGGGCGAACCGACGGTTCGGTTTGGGTTCGGTTTGGACCCCAGGTTCCTCTATGATTTTGGTTCGGTTTTAATCGGAACAGGTTGTTTATCTTTTGATAATTTTTTATTTTTTTAAAATGGTTTATCGAAGAGTTAGTCACTCGGATGATTTCTTGTGAGTTGTAGATCGAGTTAACTCAACGAAAAGGTGGACCATTGATCTCCCGACAACATATAGACAACTTCACCCTCCAAATGATGACACTTAAAGACAACCACATAAGCTATCGATATCTATAAATACCATGCTACAAGAATTTGATGATAACTATTCATTCTCGTCACTTTTACTTTTTATATTTACATTTATTGTCTTTATACCCCGTATCCCACGAACTCGATATGACTTAGACATCGCAGGTCTTAGCAGACCACCCCCGGCTAGCCTAACGTGTGTTCATCTATTTCAGTCACTTAAGAACTCGAACTCGGTCACCGAAAGTCCGTAACCCAAAGGTAATTCACCGATCTAAATCAAACACACAATATTTTAATGAGCTATTGAGTAAGCGAGGTAAAACAAAAATATGTCATTTCTATTTTAATATAAGTATTATACATATGAAAAACCAAAGTATTTTTTAGTATTAATTCATACCTAAGTGTGTGATACAAAAAATATGTCATTTCCATTTTTACCGGTCCACTATTATGCTCTAACTTTTAATAATTAAATAAACAATTGTGTTTCGTTTTAACTAATTAGGTATATAACTCTCTTTAGTAAATTGTGCAAAGATATGGGATCTTTAATTTTTTATTGTGTAAAATTCTCCGTCGTGATCTCGATCACGATCGAATCAAGTTTTTTTTTTTTTAAAAAAAGGAAAACATTGATCGTTAATTGAGTTAACGGCTCATTTTCACTTTAAATTTTAAAAATCCAAAATCTACCTAGGATGTGTAATATTATTTGCAATTCACAATTTTGTGTTAAAAACCCTTAGTATGTTGTAGAAAAAAATTAAATAAGAACGGGATTAGTATGCTCACAAGAAAAAAATGCCTTTTATAATTTGTGGACGAACAATAGTTTATAATTTGCCAACAATAGTTTATTTTTATATGCAAATTATAAATATATTCATTATAACCTAATTTTTAAATTTTGTGAAGCAATTATGTTTGATTAATATAGTTTCAAAATTAATTCAAATATTGTTCAACTACATATCGATTTTTATGAGTATCCTTGTCTCGCCAAATTAGCTATCTCGATATAGTTGTTGAAAGAATTATAGCACGGATATTTACCAAAAGTTTTGCGAGTAAGGATGTGATTGCGGATGTGGTCATATTCACAACACATGCAATGAATTTTGAAAACAATAAAAAGACACACGAAATAAAAATTGTCTACAAGCCAACAAGCTTGTAGACGTGCCAATATGACAAAACTTTCCACTAGTAAAATTGTTTGATTACGTATACAAAAATACAAAAACCAATTAGTAGAAAATCAATGAAAAACTCCTATTTAGAGTATATCGGATCGTGTAATCCATTTCATCCAACAATAGACATGTGTGGACTTCGTTAATCACAATACTAAAAACAATGGATGAAAAAGCTAACAAACACAATCGCAGTGGTGAATGTAATCTCGGATGTAGTCACATTCGGGATCACATCCGGGCAATGAGACTCCTTGTGCTAGTATGACTCTTAACTCTTTTAAGACTCTTGTAACTCGGTGTATTTCTTGTGTGAAGATTATGGACGTCCTTCTCTCTTTTATGGCGCCCAAGACCTTCCAAAGAGTCCTAATAAACATGAAAAGAATATATATACAAATATAAGACAAGTATATCACTTATGTTAGGAAACAAGATAAATATCAAAGAGTCCTAATATATCTATACCATATCAATATGAATCTTTCCTAATCTATTTACAACTCAATCTTACCATAAGTCTTTTCCTCAAAAAAAAAAAAAAAAAATCTTACCATAAATCTAGAAAGACAAAACAAATCAAAATCCAATCTTTTATTTTAGGAAAATACTTGGGCGAAAATTAACGCCCTAACAGTTGTCGATCATTTTATGATAAAAATTGAAATAGCTTTCTAATGTCCTCTTGTATTATTGTCAATGTTTTTCAATTTCAGTTGAATGCTATTATTTTATTTTTAAACGTTGTGTTTAAAATTAAAGCACTTTATTTTTTTGAATAATAATTTCAATACGCCTTAATAGAATTTAGTTTGAATTTGATTGAGATTTAAGCCTAAAAGGGAATCGAGTCCACATTTTTAAGAACGTAATTGTTTCAATTTGAAAAGAGTCTTTTCTTCTTCAAAAATAACTTTTTTTTAAAAGAGCCTTTTGTTGAGCCCAAAGAAAATGGGCCTCATCTCATCGTAATAATCCGCCTATGGGCTAGCAGATATTTGAGCTCTATGTAAATTATGTTGGCAAATTATAAAAATATCCTCTTGTTGGTAAACATATCGAAAAGGGGAGGTCTCTTGTGAGACCGTCTCATGAATCTAGATCCGTGAGACGGAGCTCCAAATACCAAACTCGCCGACAAACCCGCCACTTTACCCAAATAGTGAAAGCCCACCGCCCAACCCATCTTTGGAGAAAAAGGCCCGTAAGCTAAACATGAATTGAAGCCCAAGACAGATAAAACCTCACCGATCGTTTCTCTCCATCTCTCTCGCTCGGCAGATCGACGCTCCAACCTCTCCATCTCTCTCGCTCAGCATCGTTTCTCCAACCCAAAAAATAAACCCGCTGCAGTTGCTAATTCTCAAACACGCACGTAGCAGTCAGAAAAAACATATTCGGAGCTGACTTCTCGGGACTCATGCATGCTTGTTTACAATAGCAAAGCTTGATCGACGACACCAAAAATGGATAATCGTAAAGAGCTTGACAATGAAGCCAACCCTAATCCTCAATTATTTTAGTAATTGTTTGAATACTTTTGTATTACATTGATATTATTGTTTTTTACTTTTTTAAATTGATACTTCTGTAATTAGTGAATGAAGTTTTGAGCCAAATTCGTGTGATACTTTGTTAGTAAAAAATGATACTTTAAGCATAAAAATTGATACTGTTAAGTAAAAAAGTGATACTTTTCACTGCAGCTTGTCCCCATTACGAAAAAAAATCAAGTAATAGTTACAAAAAATTGCCACAAGATTCGTGTGATACTTTGTTTGTAAAAAGTTATACTTTAACCGCAAAAAGTGATACTTTTAAGTTAAAAAAAAGATACTTTTCACCTGCAGTTGTTTCACATAATAAAAATTATACACAAATATCATTTTCCATAGAAACTTGTACTCATCTACACAAAATACACTAAATATCTGTTTTGAGAGACACTTGTCCCCATTATAGAAAAAATCAAGTAATATTACTAAAAACTACCACAAGATTTGTGTGATACTTTGTTAGTAAAAGTGATACTTTAAGCACAAGAAATGATACTTTTAAAAAAAATGATACTTTTACCTCATAGCTTGTTCACATAACAAAAAATATACAAAAAGTATCATTTTCCCATATAAACTTATACTCATCCACACAAACCACACTATGCATCTTTTGTAGGTCCCAAGGGGTGTGAGTGTAAGGTTTAGAAGGGGGGTTGAATAAACCTTACCAACTTTTCAAATTAGTCCTTTTAAGTAATCGAGTTAGTACTTCACTTTTTGTGTCCTTGATGGACAACTAAGTTAGTTAATCGCCAGAGTTAGTCACTCACCGACTCGATTGAGTCGTTGATAAAATAACTCATTGTTTTGACTAAAAGACTTAACTCGACCGTGATTTGTTTTATTGGAAGACTTAACACCCTTGAATTTGGTTAAGTTTGTTTTAATACTTGGTTTTAGCACAATTGATTATCAATTGGATGGCAAATTTATCACAGAGAGTTAAATAAATAAGATGCAGGAATTAAAGTCTTTGAAATGTAAATGACACGATAAGTTTTTATAGAGGTTCGAAGATGGGGTAATTCTTCTACTCCTCTCTTCTCCAACTCCCGGAGGAATCCACTAAGTATTGATCAAGATACGCAGTGGTAAGTCAGTCCATACAAGTCTTGATCACGGTGACTTGATCCTTTGGGACTCGATGCCGAAATGCCTTGGTCACGCGGTGGCTTCTCGCACGAGTCGAGGTTCTTCACAGGCGGTTGCTTTGCTTGCTACTACAGCCCACTTGCTCAAGCTTCTTGGATTTGATCACAAAGCCCTCCAAAACCCGAGACCGGTTCGACTTGAACCTTCCTACAATCCTCCGTGGAATGTAGACCCCTTGATTCTTCAAAAATTTCCTCTTCAACGATTGAAGTTATCTTTCCTTCACGGTGAGTGTTGGATTGATTTTCTTCGTAATGTAGGCTTGAGGATTAATCTTGAATGATTTGAGAATATTTTAGGTTACGATTCAAATGTTTGCTTGAATGTTCGTGGTTCTGTAACCTTCTCTCGAGTTATTCCTCGGCCTTTTATAGTGATCTTTCAAAAATCGCCCGCGATTGAAGAGATAGCTTATTTTTGAAAGTCACTTGTGGTCTTTGGCTTGTCTTGTTGCGATCCTTGGAATTGCCACTTCCTCGTATGAATTGTTCTTGACTTTTTCGAGTTCGACATGGTGCGGCTTCCCATTGGTTTATTCCTTTTGCACGCTTCCGGGATCGAGCACTTCGAGAAAGGTAGTATGGAGGTATTACTTGTTTAAGTAATTTCTTGATTTCAGGCAACCGATCTCTTTAAGTTGTCTTGACTTGACTACATTTTCTTCACATCCCCGGGTGACTTCGAGTCAGCTTCCAATCATTTGATGACTCTTTTGTCACTTCAACCTTGAGACTTGGCTGTCTTGAGTTGACTTTTGATCGATACTTTACTCACCGTGCATCTCACCGCACCTTGATCGAGTTCCCGTCTTCTCTTCTTTTGCCATACTCATTGTCTCGCAATGAGTCTTCCTTCTACTCTCCAGTTGTCTTCTTGCATGTTTAGGCATAGCTGACTTAACTCAGCTTGACCAACCCTATCTATTACAATGCAGTTTACAACAAAAATGGGGTGCCAACTTCCTATTCTAAGTTTTACATGGCATTCATCAAAATCTATAAAATGATTTTCCAACAATTTCCCCCTTTTTGATGATGCCAAAACTTAAAACATCCATACAATTATTTAACAAAGACAAAGATACACATAGACAAATGTAGAACCACGAATGTATGTTTAGAATCGATCTTTTATTGATCATAACATCCTTGTTCTTTACATAGTCAATTTCTGAGTGTATCGAGCTTAAACCAACAAAAATGTATCGAGTTTAACCTAGGGGCTTAAGCTAACCATGTTGTCTATATTTACACAAGTATAGAGTTTGTACAGTTTTATATAGTATACGTAAGACTTACATAAAATGTATTTACATAGTAAAATACATGAAGGGGTGGACAACAATGTAAGTCCAAGCGGCTACGATAATCTAGAGGGGGTGAATAGATTATCTCCATCTTTTTTCGATTTCGCCCTCCTTTTGCAATCGAATGCTCAAAGACAATAATAAAGGTGCGGAATGTAAACAACACACGCCGATTTAAAGAGGTTCAACCCACCAGGGCCTAATCCTCTACCACCCCAAAGATATCCAGGGATGGATTTCGAAAAGAAAAGAATTTTATTAATTACCAAAATTAATACAAATTCAACTTACAACACCTTGAAGAGCACCACACTCTTCTTCAACACCACCTTTGGAGATTACCACAATCTCCCTTTGAAGATTACCACAATCTTCCTTCAACGGCACCTTGTGAAGATTACCACAATCTTCAACCTGAAGAATACCAAATTCTTCAACACCTTAATAAGAAGATCACCACAATCTTCTTCACCTATCACCTAGATCATCCAAGTGTGTTCTTACCACAAGAACACTCACAAGGATATCTTGTGTTTGAATGATAACCAAAAATCAAGATTACAACTCAATAATGAATAATACAATTTGAGTGCGAAGTGTAATCAAGAATAGCCTAGACCTCAAAGATGTGAAAGTGATAAGCTAGACAATTTTACAACAAGAATAATAACAATGAAAGACCAAGTGTATGCTTGAAGTGTATCTTGTTGTGTTGTATCTCAATTGTTGTATTGGTTGCTCCAAAACTTCCTCTATTTATAGGAGATGATTGATCAAGCATAGGCTCCTCTTGGAGATTGAAAATCTACAGAAAAATACAATTAAAATCAAGAATATAGCTGTTAGAAATCAATCCCACAATTTAAGGAAGTGTGTCTGTTTGTCAAACGGTCATATTTTTGTCATTAATACATAGGCGACCGGTCGCATTTAAATAAGAGAAAATAAGAACACTTTGAAAATTACAACAGGCGACCGGCCGACGAGGCTTCAATTTTGGCCGACCTGCCTCAACCGGTCCCCCTAATCAAAAACGAGGAGGTTTTGTTCGTTTCAAAAAGAAACTTGCAGTACCGGTCGTCGACCGGGATGCACCGGCCGACCGCTAGTTTTTTTACTCCGTCTCATTTTCTATTTCGAAAAACATCTTCAGTACGGGTTGCCCTATAGGCACGGTCGACCACGAGACGTAAATGTTGTCCAATTTTTGTCGAAAATAAAACTCAAGAAATACTCCAAAATTTAGTAAAAACATTTTAAACCGATCGAGAGTATTTAGACAACATTTAGGAACCTGTTATAGGAGTGAAAACTTATTGATATAAATCAATAAAAGTGTTGTCCATTTTTAACAAAAATAAACTTGAGGAAATACTAGGAAAATATTAAAACCATTTTAAATCATTTAGGAGTATTTGGACAACCTTTAAAAACATTGTTTTGGTGATAAAATAAAATCATCAAAATTAAGATAAAAACATGTATCAAACAATCTCCCCCTTTTTGATGATTACAAACCAAAACAATTTTTACACAAACTAAAAGAGCAATTTTAGAAATGATTTTCCGGTAAAAACATTTGACCGTTTGGAAGCAACCAAAATTTCCAAAAATATTAAAGCAACCAAGTAGGGAGTAAATATTTTCAATAATAAGCACAAGCTCCCCCTATCAACAAGCACATCAAGAATAATGTAAAAGCAATTTTCCATAAGCTAAAAGCTTTAGCTTTTATAATTTGTTCAAGAGCTTATAAGCTCCCCCTGTCACAAAACATCATTAAACAATTATATAAGTCCATCAAGCAACAATTGGACTAAAAACAAATCACAACTTATGGCTTTTATGAGCCATAGCTTATAGCTTTTATGACAAGCTTTTATTAGCTTCTTTGAGCTAATGAGCCAATATCCTGTTTTTCTCCCCCTTTGGAATCATCAAAAAGAATGTTAGGATGGTGAAAACACCATACAATAATATCAAAGCATGCCAAAGGGACGGTTTAATAACCGTTGAACAATTTAAGGCATAATAATCCAAGGAAAATGGGAGAATTGAAACATAAGAGATCCATAAGCTCATTAGTAAGCTAAAAACATGATTTCAAAAAGATTTTAAGACATTTTGAAGCAAGAGAATCATGTAGAAGTTGAAAGTTTCATAGCGACATTTCAACAAACACCTTGTGTACGTGAAAAATAAAAGCCTTTGCATATAGTCCTTGTAAAGGTTTCAAGCCAAAAATTTTCATATCATCAATCAACCTCATTCCAAAGCTTAAAAAGATCATATGCACCATATGCAACAATTTGTTCATCAAATAAGAAGCTCAAAGTAGATTCTCAAGGGTTCAACCCAATTGAGATAAGCTAAGAATGATCAAGGCATTACAAATGCCAAAAATTTGAACATCTATCAAGTAAAGTCATGCCATAAACAATACATGTATCAAATCCCAACATATCTAATTAAGCATAATGATCAAAGTATCAAAAGAAGCACTTTTACCATCAAGTACTTCATACCAATTATCAAACAATGCTTAAATTAGAGTATTTTTACCATCAAATACTCCATCAAAATAATGATCATCTACAAGTCATTATCAACTTGCAATTTTAACCCTTTTAAGAAAAACAAGCAAATATCATTAGTACAAAGGAGTTTTACAAAAGTTCATAAAAATACAAAGCATCAATAATGAAATTGCTAGAAAGTAGAGGGGGTGGGGACATCATTCCTCATCCGAGGAGAAGCAAGATCCGGGAATAAAATCCTTGATAAATTTCTTCAATTTGCCGATAGACTTTTGCATTTTGGAGGTCTTTTGCTCCAAAGCCTCATATCTCGTCTCATGAAAAGCCCTCATCTCATCAAATTCGGCTTGAGTATACCTCCTAGGCGGTTGAGCACCGGTATTACCCTCCGGATTGCTCGGTTCACCCTCTTCCGCCAATCTTGCGGCCTCGGCGTCATCAAAGTAATCATTAGGATCGGGGGACTCTTGACCTCTTCCTCTAGCCATTTTGGTTGGTCGGATGTCCATATTCTTGCGCATCGTGACCATTTGGGAGATATTATCAATGTCGAAGTCATTTTGAAATACTTCCGAGTTAAACTCCGACGAAGGAAGTCCCGATTGAATAAGAAGTTTACAAATCCAATTTCCCATAACTAACTTCTTATTACCTTGAGTGATGGACTCGATTAGACATTGAATAAGTATGGCGCCAAAGTTAAGTGGTTCCCTCCTAGCAATCTTATACGTCAAAAAGTAATCCATGTTGCTAGGCATCTTTCCCGACTTACCACAAATGCAATATGCGACAATGACCGACAAAATACGATGCTCAAGTGTCATTGCCAACAAAGAGTACTTTGGCCATACTCCCAAATACGTCTTCACTTCTTTCATTGACACCCCCAACATTTCATCATTCCAAGTCCCACAAGAGAAATAATCCCAACCACCTTCTCTAACACGTAAAAACCGGCAAATATCATTGGGAGTCCATCTAAAATGTCGTCCCCTTATAAGTGAATTTACGGCTATAGGCTTCCTTTCAACATCATATTCAACCCACATATTGGCATAAAAGAGTTGGATAATATCATCATCATACAAAACATAAGCATGTTCCCATAAATACATCCAACCTTGCTCCTCAAAAATCCTCTAATCGTAGGATACTCATTTGTAAATGAACTAAAACGACACATTTTAGTCCGAGCAATAGACTTTCCTCCCATTCCCGAGTCCTCATTATACCATTCCGCATATTTATTGATGAAATTAAGAACATTGTGGGAATTAGGGCTTGAGTAACAAATGATTTTTACCTTTCGCCCAACGACAATTTTGGAGCGAAATCGTTCCGCGTAGCTCGGAAATTTGGACCCGAGAGAGAATGAGATTTTGAACATCATCACCTTCTTGAGCCACGTTTCTTTGAGCGGCTCGAATATCCCTTTGTTCGGCTTCCTCTTGCCGATTTCTTGATTTAACCCTATCCCCCCCCTTCTACGCTTGGAGATGGGATTTCGACCAGTGGAATTATTTGGGGAGCGTATATATGTAAGATTCTTGTGAAAATAAGAAGATTAGCAACAAGAATCGTGAAAAATGATGAAGAATTGAATAATATAAGAAAAGGGGATGAATTTTCGCACAAACAAGGGTTTGAAGGATTTCTTACAACCGAGGCGAAGAAGACAGAGAGTTTATAAGTTATAAAAATGTCTGGGCGACCGGTCGAGGTATGGGGCGACGGTTGATGTGCAGAGGCGCACCGGCCGCCCCGCTTTGACCGTCCAGGTAATTTTTCTTCTTCCCAGAGTTTTCCAAAACTCTATTTTTCACCCCAAAAGTTTTAAAACTTTGCAAAAAGATAATTTTGGACTATATCCAACAAATATGGGTTTCGGGAAAACATATATTCGAGAAAATCGAGACTTAACAAGTAGTGCCCTTTTTTAAAGAAAATATTTGCCGAAAATCATTTAGGGGCACTTAAGGGGTTAAAATGAAATATCTTGAAAGATATGTGCATAAGCATAATATCGAGTTTAAAGAGAAATACGAGTAGACATACCTCAATGGTTTAAGAAACTTGATGACGTAAAAGCCAATGAGTATGAAATATGTATCCTACACAATTCTTAGACAACATTTGCATAGAAAATACAAGTGTAGGCAAGTAATAGGTGATATCAAAAAGAGCTTATGCTATAAGATTTCTTAAGAGATAATAAGCCACATAAGTCTAATAAAATGCTCAAGAGTTTTTAGAAAATTATGCAAGGTCCTGTTTTAAAAATTTTGAAACTCATAAATATATAAGAGACCTATATTGAAAATAAAAACTTGAAGATTCATTTTGCAATTAAGACACAATTAAAAACATGCATATAATTTAAAAATAAAATGCATATATAAATGGAGAGATACGGTTAACCAATTGCGCCGTTTCCATGGGTTGTGTCTTTCCCATTCTTGATGATATCTTCCCATTGAGAAGTCACTTTGTTGATGATGACTTCTTAGATTACTCCATTTCCAAGGTTGGTTACTTTCCCATTGTTGATGGTTTCTTCTTCTTTGAAAATCATCTTGATGATGTCTTTGCCATTTCCAAGGATTGTGTTCTTCCCATTTTTGATTATACGCTCTTCTTGGAAATTGGCTTTGATGAGAGTAGTTTCTCCTTCTTTGATCAAATGAAACGTTCATTTAATGTTTTCTCGGTGGCATGAATTTTTTTCGATTTTTGCTTTGCCGAGTACCTAATGACACATTATTTTTTGGTACCCTCATGTGTTTGGGTCCTTTAGGATTAGCTTTGAGACTTTTAGGTCTCCAACAATATTTAGGGCTATTTCTAGCCCGACAAGAATTAGCCGTATGACCCTTTTTGCCACAATAAAAACAAGTAATAATTCTAGGAGCATAATGACCAATATGCATAGTGACTTGATCCTTTTTCATATGATTAACACCATTAGGCTTATGATCAAGTCCTTTATCACAATTATGAATATCAACAAAATTGGACATTTTATTGGTACTCAAGTTGGATTTTAATAAATCCTTTTTCATGCAATCAATATTCTCAACAAGAGTACTATTTTCTTTTTCAAGGTTTCTTACCTTGTCAAGAGTGGTAGTGTGAGCACATGATAATGATTCATAGGAAGTAAATAAACTATCCTTATTATTTTTCAAAACATTGAATTCCTTTTTCAAATTTTTGTATTTAACAAGTAAGCTTTGGAATTCATTTTGAAGTTCATCATAATCATTTTGCAAATCACTATAATCATTTTGAATGACAATATCATAGGAAGTAGAGGGTTTAAGACATACCTCATTTTCTTCATTGATGCCCATAAAACAATATTCAACTTCTTCATAATGGAAGTTGTAGGAGGCTTGTTCCTTAGATTTGAGCTTGTATGACCTTGAGAAGTAGATGCTTTTGTTTGACTCCTTTCATTTGCAAATACTCCATAGATGGCTTCTAATTTTTGCCATACTTCATGTGCCGATTTTATTCCTACAATATGTTCATATTCTATATTAGTAAATGAACAATACAAAATATTTAAAGCCTTACCGTTTAAGGAGATGATTTTCTTTTCTTCATCATTGAGCTTTTTGAAGCCTTTTGAGGTGTGTGGTGTATCTTTCGTCGGAATGGATTCTCCGTTTATGATGGTGTTCCAAATGTCGAACCCGCAACCTTGTAAGTAGCATTCCATTCTTTCTTTCCAAAAATTGAAATTTTTGGAATCAAATAGTGGTGGCTTGGTGGTGGAGGTGCGGATAGATGAGCTTCGTTCAGAGTCGTCGATCGTTTCTCTTCACTCGCGATGTGAAACGAGCTTGCCAAAGAGTTTGGCTCTGATACCACTTGTAAGTCCAAGCGGCTACGATAATCTAGAGGGGGGGTGAATAGATTATCTCCATCTTTTCGATTTCGCCCTCTTTTTGCAATCGAATGCTCAAAGACAATAATAAAGGTGTGGAATGTAAACAACACACGCCGATTTAAAGAGGTTCAACCCACCTAGGGCCTAATCTCTACCACCCCAAAGATATCCGGATGGATTTGAAAAGAAAAAGAATTTTATTAATTACCAAAATTAATACAAATTCAACTTACAACACCTTGAAGAGCACCACACTCTTCTTCAACACCACCTTTGGAGATTACCACAATCTCCCTTTGAAGATTACCACAATCTTCCTTCAACGGCACCTTGTGAAGATTACCACAATCTTCAACCTTGAAGAATACCAAATTCTTCAACACCTTAATAAGAAGATCACCACAATCTTGTTCACCTATCACCTAGATCATCCAAGTGTGTTCTTACCACAAGAACACTCACAAGGATATCTTGTGTTTGAATGATAACCAAAAATCAAGATTACAACTCAATAATGAATAATACAATTTGAGTGCGAAGTGTAATCAAGAATAGCCTAGACCTCAAAGATGTGAAAGTGATAAGCTAGGCAATTTTACAACAAGAATAATAACAATGAAAGACCAAGTGTATGCTTGAAGTGTATCTTGTTGTGTTGTATCTCAATTGTTGTATTGGTTGCTCCAAAACTTCCTCTATTTATAGGAGATGATTGATCAAGCATAGGCTCCTCTTGGGATTGAAAATCTACAGAAAAATACAATTAAAATCAAGAATATAGCTGTTAGAAATCAATCCCACAATTTAAGGAAGTGTGTCTCATTGTCAAACGGTCATATTTTGTTTGTCAATACATAGGGATGACCGGTCGCACGTAAATAAGAGAAAATAAGAACACTTTGAAAATTACAACAGGCGACCTGGTCGACGTAGGCTTTTGACCGGCCGACCCTGCCTCAACCGTCCCCCCTAATAAAAAAAAACGAGGAGGTTTTGTTCTATTTCAAAAAGAAACTTGCAAGTACGGCCGATCCTGATTGGGGCACGGTCGACTCGCTAGTTTTTTTACTCCGTCTCATTTTCTTTTTGAAAACATCTTCAGTGCACGGGTTGCCCTATAGGCAATTTGGTCGACCACGAGACAGAAATGTTGTCCAATTTTTGTCGAAAATAAAACTCAAGAAATACTCCGAAAATTTAGTAAAAACATTTTAAACCGATCGAGAGTATTTAAACAACATTTAGGAACTGTTATAGGAGTGAAAACTTATTGATATAAAATCAATAAAAGTGTTGTCCATTTTTAACAAAAATAAACTTGAGGAAATACTCCAGGAAAATATTAAAACCATTTTAAATCATTTAGGAGTATTTGGACAACCTTTAAAAACATTGTTTTGGTGATAAAATAAAATCATCAAAATTAAGATAAAAACATGTATCAAACAAACAACACTTCATCTCCTTCGCTTCCTCCTTCTTTCATCTTCTTCACTCTGTCATCTTCTCGATCTTCTTTTCTTTTTCTCATCTTCTTTTTCTTACAATGCAGTTTACAACAAAAATGGGGTGCCAACTTCCTATTCTAAGTTTTACATGGCATTCATCAAAATCTATAAAATGATTTTCCCACAATTTCCCCCTTTTTGATGATGCCAAAACTTAAAACATCCATACAATTATTTAACAACAAAGATACACATAGACAAATGTAGAACCACGAATGTATGTTTAGAATCGATCTTTTATTGATCATAACATCCTTGTTCTTTACATAGTGTTTAGAGTGTATTAGAGCTTAAACCAACAAAAATGTATCGAGTTTAACCGGGGCTTAAGCTAACCATGTTGTCCTATATTTACACAAGTATAGAGTTTTAGACAGTTTTATATAGTATACGTAAGACTTACATAAAATGTATTTACATAGTAAAATACATGAAGTGGTGGACAACAACACTTCATCTCCTTCGCTTCCTCCTTCTTTCATCTTCTTCACTCTGTCATCTTCTCGATCTTCTTTTCTTTTTCTCATCTTCACCGCTTTCTTCTTCTTTTCATACGCCTTCCGGCGCCTTCATCTCTTCTTAGTCTCTCTTGTCTCTCCTCCCATAGCTGAGTTTGTCTTTTATTTTCTTCTTCAATTCTTTTCACATACTCAAGATTGTTCTTAGCCACTTGCAGATTGGCTACTTTGTCAAAACAAAACCCAGGTAGATCCCTCCTTTATTGCCTCGGATCTATGTACTCAATGTTTTTGGGAGAGATCTAGGTCTCAAACCTCTTCTTCCACCACGCTTCTTCCTCTACCTCTGGGCGTGTATTGTACTTTGGGGTCTTTCTTCCCAATTTGAGTGACTAGCGGAGTGACCAAAGCAGAGCGATTAGGTAGTCTCCGCCTATCGCCTTCTTCACATAGTGTGAGACCCTTTTCCCAAGATACAAGTCCTGTGCTTGAGCCATGGACATGTTTGCGAAGTATCCTTCGGGGATGCGAGCGTTTTAAATTCATCAACCGATCTTCGCTCGATTCCGCATCCGAGATGGCATAAGTGTCTCGTCTCACCTGGAATGCCTCCATGTTGTTTGAGAATATCCATAACTCGGGCATTCATCCTTCCTTCCACTTCCTCTATCCCCGCTTCAATTGTCTTTTTCTTTTCACCATTGGGTGCAGAGTGTTGGAGTGGCGAGTCATCGAGAGTTTCTTTGATAATATCACCGTGACAAGACTTTGTTGGGGGTTTTAGCAATCATCAAGGTCATATCTTTCGATCCTTCCCCTCAACAGACTTCCTTTTCTTTTCTTTTAATACTTCCTCAGCTGTCTTTGCCTTCACAGCTGCTCCCTCCTTCTCAACTTCAGATCCCTTCAGCGCTTTTAGGTATTCCTCTTCCCCCTTTTTGGCATCATCAAAGGAGAGAGGAACCCCTGGAAACAAACTAGCAAGCAGGAAGTCGAGTCTGCTGATAGCCAAGTTCTGCTTCGAGTCTGCTGCGCGAAACTCAGAGCGAGTAGCGTTGGATTCAGCTTTAATCAACTTCATCTCAGCCATGAGAAGGCTGAATTTTCGATCCATGTTTTCTTCCATACGCAGGAGCTCATTCTTATTTTGCTCACGCACAGACTTTATCTCAAGCAGTGTGAGATTCATGCATTTGCTCAATGTGTTCTTTCGTTTTGTCTTTGCATCGCATTCTCATTTCGCCTGATCAACAACTTGTTGAACCATGTTTCAAATATCTAGCTTGTTCCACACGCATTGTTTGCTGTTGTTGCCACCACTCCCGGATTCTGACTATTATGCCTCTCAAATCAGCAGTAAGGTTGGCATCTCTGTTATCCAGTCTCATGTCCATCGAGGCCTGGTGCCTCTCCATCCGTTCAATTTCAGCAAATAATGCTTTGAACACCTCCCGAACTTCAGTTGTTCCCTTTTTTGCTGACGGCCAAGCAACGTCAAAATCATAGTCAGCTGGAATGATGGTATCGATGGAATGACATGATCAGTGTCGGGGAAGCGCTCGAGATCTCTTTTCGACTCTTCGGGAGGTCGGGTACCTCTAGAGAGAAGGGAAATGATTCTACAAAGGGATCATCACGGGCAACTGGGATTTGTTCAATGATGAGTGGTGCTCGTGAAGTTCCTTGTGGAGTCGAACCCTGCTGCAGCTTGGGAGCCTGCGCAGTGGACTCTGTTTCAGCTGGGGTCTGTTGTGAAGTTGACCCAGCTTGCCGAGCCTCACTGTCTCAATAGCTTTGTCGGTCTGTTGGTTTTTCCAAGTGAGTTGACTGGTCCTCGGCCTTATCAAGCGTCATCGGACGATGATGAGATTTCCATGGGTGGCTTATCATCAAAGTTGAAAGTTTGGCGAGTAGTCTTGAGGTCGACTTACTCGTGGTTGGAACATCCTCGGTGAGTCTTTTGGATCGATCACAGGGGATGACTCGGCCATCGTCTCCTTCCGATCCCAGAAAGGTTACATCAGGATTATCCCGGGAATCGTGAAGCGCACTTATCTCCTTTTTCGATGGATCAATGATAGCGGGAGGAGGATGTTACGTACTTGACTTCTTTACCCCGGAAGTCTCAACCTCCCGTTGGCCTTCATTACCTCCTGCAGTCTCAATCATAGCAATGAGTCATTGGACATCCCTTTCGACAAAGATGTCACTGTCTTAGGGTCTTTCTGCGGTGGCATCCATTGGAGTCTCAACTCCATGGATTGCACTTTCGTCACCCGCAGTGTTAACTCCAGTACATTCGTTCCTTCCTCGTGCCTCGACCGCATCGCAACGCGTCATTAGCCTTCGTGAGCGTTGGCACCTCGAGAGAGGAGTCTCAATTGTCCGAGCCTCGTTGATGACAACTTTTGTGTACTTTGTGTTTGTTCCTTCTCCACTTCGCCTCCTAGATTCATTGTGGAGTCACCGCAGATCCTGCGACCTTTGCCGGTGGAGGAGTTTCCTCACTCGTGGCACACCGGTGAGTGACTTGGAATGGGGTCACTCATCTCTAGACTCCTTTGTTTCCACCGAGTGTTTAGCCGTTGGGGCGGGTGGTAAGACACCTTCATTAGGGGTTGGCTCGACCGGGGTCCCCACTATCCCAGTTTCATCG
Source organism: Rehmannia glutinosa (assembly GCA_016081115.2). Taxonomy (NCBI): domain Eukaryota; kingdom Viridiplantae; phylum Streptophyta; class Magnoliopsida; order Lamiales; family Orobanchaceae; genus Rehmannia; species Rehmannia glutinosa. The sequence continues at coordinate 75,727 of JABTTQ020002288.1, forward strand.
CCACTTCCCTTAATTCCTTCTTCCGAGTGAGTGGGGAAGTGGTGGCGGCAACAACGGTGGCAATATGTTGCACCACTCCCATTGGGTCTATCTCTATTTGTGTTTTGGAGGACTCTCCTGGTCCCTCCATCATTCTTTGCTCATGAAGGATTCTCCGGATTCTTGCATTGCTTGCTGCATTTGCAACTCTTACGTGGCGAAAGAACAGGTCCAGATCCTCATCACCCTTCGATAGGACGTCAAAGTGAGGATGTGTATGTTCGTCGGGTGCGGTGAGAGGGCAGATCTTTGGCCTTCTCACGTGCCTGTGCGTCTTCACTTTGCTTTAGCCCGTTCATTTTCTTTTCGAATTTCAAAGTATATTTATGCAATTATCCTCGTCAAGGGCTTGCAAAGATCGTGTCCACCTCAAGAAATCAAGAGTTCTTCTTCCTCAAAGAATGAACTCGGATTTTCAAACCGCACTGGATAGGCTCACCTTCCATTTTCTCCACTCTCATGCAGCGATTTTGGATGTCACGGATACAATGGAGAGTGCATGATTACATCGTCTTCATCATCCTCTTGCCGCCCTCGTTGCCAGGTATTAAGGGTAGCAGAGACTTCGCCGCCGACACCTTCAGCCTCTGCATGTGGAGAGACAACCCCGTTAACAGTGATTTGGTTGTCTCGGCTATGCCTTGTTCCTCACTGCTCGTCTACAAACTGGTCATCGAAGTTGCTCTCGCCGATTGGCCTCAAAGCAGACTTGGCGCTTCATCAATCACTTCGAGACTCCACTTCTCCGGCGATAGCCTCTGGGTATCTTCTCCGGTGAGTGGTCGACTCGGCCCGGGTTTTTCAAGCTCTAACGCTTGAAAATTCTTTTTTCTTCTTCTTCTCCTTGTTTGTACGAGGGATTTCTGGTTCGGATAAAGTTTCTTTCGAGTCTTGGGCGGTGGGGCGAAGATGTTGTTTTCTTATGAGGAGTGGCCTTCTTGGCTTATCAGTTCTCCTTTTCTTGATGACCGGAGAAGGTATTTGGGATTCCTTCTCTCACGCGGTGCAGGGCAAGAGACACGGCTGCGGGGGCGGTGACTCGGCTGCAGGGCAGGAGCAAATTTGTTTTTCTTTCTTTGCAGGGCAAGAATTCTCTTAGCAAACCGCAGGGGCAGCCTTCTTCTTTGGTGGAGAGGAGACAGTTTGTATCTTCGTGGTCACCGATTTCCCTCACTCGTGACGCTCTCTTAGCGTGGGCTCCTTACGTGCGCCAGAGAGGTTTGATATGAACATCCTCTTGTTTACATGGAACGCCTTTCCATGTCGAAGAGGGACTCCTTTTACCTCCATCGGTAGGCCAATCACGGATCGTATCCTAGGGAACCTCAAACGCTCCACCCTTCTTGAAGGATTTGTTCCCAACGTTCGGGCAGAGTCCTGTGTAGACAAACTCAGCCAGTTCACTTTCTTTTCTTCAATGATCGCAGCCATTACGATCAATTTTGCTTTGATTAGTTGGTCAAAGCCGCCAAATTTGATGTCTATGCATTTGGCAACGATATCCAACAATTTGTGGTAGTCCTCCTTCAAAGAACCTCTTGTTAGTCATTGGTAGACTATCTTTTCAAAGACCTGATCGGTCTTGGCTACTTCCTTCCAAGCAGCAGCCCAAGTCAACATCGCCTTCATTGATTTCTCGGTGTTCCTTCCCGTGAACGAGCAGTGTTTTGCCAAATCCTTGGCGAATGATGAACTCCTTCCCGTGAACAGAGGATTTGATCCCATCATCGTGAATCTCGGCGTTCACGTAGAATCGTGCGACCTCTTCCACATAGGTCATCGGAAACTCCATCGCCGAAATGGTTTTAGCCCAGGACGTTTCTAGTTTTTTTCAGCGATCTTCTTTACGAGAGCTTCATCGGACCTCTGTTTGACCATACCTCGAAATCCACAAAGAGACCGGTGTGGATTTGCTTTCCTAGCTTGACAAAATCATGAGTAGATGCCATTTTTCAAGATTTCACTTTGAACGAAACTTAGAAGGTGATTTGAAGAGTGATAGGGTTTTGAGAGAGAGTTTTTGCCTTTGCTTTTGAGAGAGAGAAATGAACAGTTTTTGGTAATGTGTGAGAGAAACGGACGAAAATGGTTTAAATATGGTTCATGAAAGGACGTGCGGGTGGTTTTTGAAATGTGATCGAAATCAACGGCTTAGATTTTGCACGCCAATTAGCATTTAATGTCTCGTATTTAATGCGGCAAAGATTTATATCCAATCATAAGCTTGGTGTGCGGCTTTTGCCTGTACACGTCATAATTATCTTTGACGTTATTCTTAAAAACATTCCCGCTTAGTAAAAACAATCGTTTTTGTCACTTTGCTCATAAATGACTCACTTATCCCTTAGCCGATTTAACTCTTCTTCTCACAGTTCTCCTAGTGACTCATTTTGTCGCCTAACTTGCATAACCTGTCTTCCGATCTGGTGATTCACTTAGCCGATTTGAGAGTTCAACTCTTTTTCCTTTTCGTGTTTCATTTCTTTTCTTTGAGTCTTTTGAGTGTCACCACTCAATTAACCCTAACTCATGCTTGAGTTCTTCAAATCTTGACTCACATAATGGTTTTGTGAATATGTCACCCAACTGTTCATCGTTGAAATATATTCCAAGGTGATGTCCTTCTTTTCAACATGATCTCTTATGAAGTGATATCTCGACATCGATATGCTTTGTTCTTGAGTGCAACACAGATTTTGAGTGATTGCAATTGCACTTGTGTTATCACACATGATTGGAATTTCCTTTTCTTCAACTTCATAGTCTCTTTCTTTGTCTCATCCATAGGACTTGGGCACAATTGCCGCAGCCTATGTATTCTCGTCACGGTGTAGAGGTGGCTATTGAATTTTGCTTTTTGCTAAACCAGAAATTAACTGTTTCCAAGCATTTGACATGTGCATGAGGTGCTCTTCCGTCAACTCTACATCCAAAGATAGTCGTAGTCCGAATAGCCAATTAGTTTGAATCCACCTTCCTTTGGATACCATAAGCCAACTTCTTGGCTTCCTTTCAAATATCTCAAGATCCTCTTGGCTGCAGTCATATGGCTTTTTTTGGAGCGATTGAAATCTTGCACATACACCTACAAAGAAAGGTGATGTCCGGGCGTCTTCTTGCCGTGAGATAAAGCAATGATCCAATAAGTACTCTGATCTTGTTTGATCTACAGCTTGCCATATGCATCCATGTCCATTTTGGTCGATGTATTCATTGGTATTTTCACGAAGACTTCTCTTCCATGCCAAATTTCTTCATTAAATCTCTGGTGTATTTTGTTTGACTTATGAAGGTTCCATCCTTCAAATTGTTTCACTTGGAGTCCAAGGAAGAATATCGCCTCTCCCATCATGCTCATTTCAATTTGCTTTGCATGAGGTTTGAAAATTTATCACGAGCTTAGGGGTGTCAATTTGGGTTGGGTCCGGTTCGTGGGTCCGGGTTCGCAGGTTCGCGTGTCGGCGGCCCGACCGGACCCGACTGCTTAATTATTCGTGTCGAATCTTGAACCCGGACCACCGCTTATTTCACAGTGTAACCGGACCACCCACTTAACCCGTCTAATAAAATTATTTTAATATATATTTAATATTTTTAATCAATAAATTTATTTTTTTCTTAATCATACACTATTCGATCAATAAAAAAATATTACAATTTACAACATACAAAAAGAAATGACATAATTGCATAAATAACATAACATACTAATTATATTTTGAGGACAATATTAAAAAAGATATGCATAATAATAACAAATACATAGTTAATGAGGTTTTATCATTTGAGTTTTAAAGATATTTCTTGTTTGTTGTTTTTTTCTTACAATTAATTATTTACTTAATTTTTTTTTAAATTCACAAACGGGTTAGAGGTTAGACGGGTTAAACGGGTCATAGTAGGTTGACCGGACCCGAACTATTTAATTGGCGGGTTAGTCGGGTCCGACCAATTTCGACCGGACCACGAAGCCTGGACCCATACCCATTAATTTCGTGTTAGGTTCGTGGTCGGGTTTTGCGTGTCGGGTCCTAAATTGACACCCCTAACAGAGCTCTTTGTTTGTGGATCCAAAAATAATGTCATCCACATATATTTGAACAAGCAATATACTCTTCGCATCTTGAATTCTCAAGAGTGTTCTATCCAATTTGCCTTTTGTGAATCCGTTTCGATTAGGAATTGTGATGAGTATCATACCACGCTCCGGGTGCCTGTTTCAATCCATATAGAGCTTTCTTGAGTTTGTATACCTTATCTCCAAGAGTCTTCTCGCTCAAATCCTCGGAGGTTGTTCAACATACACTTCTTCTTCCAATAAACCATTAAGGAATGCACTCTTTACATCCATTTGATATACAATAAAATTCTTGTGAGTGCATAGGCAAGAAACATCCTTATAGCTTCCAATCTTGCTACAGGGGCAAATGTTTCATCAAAATCTATCCCTTCTTCTTGGCAATATCCTTTGGCTACTAATCTTGCTTTATTTCTTACCACGTAACCCTCGCTGCTCATCTTGTTTCGAACACCCATTTAGTGCCAATAACATTTTGATGGGTGGGTCTTTGAACCAATTCCCATACTTTATTTCTTTCAAACCGATTGACTCTTCTTGCATAGCTTGAATCCAATGTGTGTCATCCAATGCTTGTGACACATCTTTAGGCTCTATTTGTGAGATAAAGCATGTGAACATAACTTCTTGTTGAGTTCGGATCTTGTTTTGACACCTTCTCTTATATCTCCAATGACTAGTTCTCGGTGGATGGTCTCTCACCATCTTACATCAAAGTTGGAGTAAGTTAGCCGGATTCATCGTCTTTGTTGTGTTGCTTTGATCAACTCTCTCGTCATCACTTAGCCGCAGATTTTCCAATTGTTTTTGAGATCGAGCTATCTCATCTTCATCGGGTTTATAATTCCGACTTGACCTTCAAAGATAGGACTCTTCTCGCATGGTTTGGTTGATTGATTTATCACCGACTCTTCAATGTCTTCTCCATTTACATTTGGCTCATCAAACACCACATGAATGGATTCCTCGTAACCATAGTCCTCTTGTTGAGTACTCTATAGGCTTTGCTTTCAATTTGAGTATCCCAAGAAGATACCTTCATCACTTTAGCATCAAAAGCCTTTAGATTATCTTTGTCATTGTTATGGATGAAGCATTTGCATCCAAATATTTTAAAATATGCAACATTTGGCTTTCTCCCCGTCCAAATCTCATAGGAGTCTTTGTCACCGTCTTTTATCATGCATCTATTTTGTGTGTAGCATGTTGTGTTTATTGCTTCAACCCAAAATCTTTTAGGTAACCCCGCTTCACCTAACATGGTCCTGTCGCTTCTTTGAGAGTTCTATTCCTTCTTTTCGCAACTCCATTCTGTTTGTGGAGTCCTTGCTGAGATAATTCATGACCAATACCATTTTCAATACAATATCGAGTTATTATACCATTGACAAACTCGATTCCTCTGTCTCGATCTTATTTTGATAATGGTTTGACTTTTCTCATTTTGAATCATCTTCATCATTTTGTGGTAGTTTCGAGAGTTTTTTCTTCTTACACATGAATATTGTCCATGTATATCTTGAGTAGTCATCTACTACTACCAAGGTGTATTTCTTCCCACTTATGCTATTGGTTCAATGGACCAAATAGATCCATATGCGCCAGATGCAATATTCTTGTTGAAGATGGACATGTCGTTTCTTTGAATGATGATTTGATTTGTTTTCCTTCGACATGCGTCACATATACTCTCCTTCTTGTATATCGAAAGTCCGGAAGTCCTTCCACAAGATTGCTTCTAGCAAGCTTGTTAATCGCTTTTGAAATTTAGGTGACTAAACCTTCTTGTGCCACAACCAACTTGACTCACCAGGTTTTTGCTAATAGACAGTGCTTGGTGTTGCGATTGACCAATCCACGACATACATGTTCTTTTGTCTCCGCATCCAACACAACTTCATTTGATTGATGTCCTTGATTTGGCATATACCCATGTTAAATCCAACATTATAACCCTTGTCACGAGTTGGTCGATGCTTAGCAAGTTGAAGTTGAGTCCTTCAACATATGCAACATCGTTATTTCTAATCCATTTTCTTGATGGATCTAATGCCTCTTATTTCTCCTGGAGCTTCATTTCCTCCAAATATGACTTTTGCATCTCTCGACTTCCTTGAATTTTGACAGATTTTTCTCGTTTTCTCGTCATGTGTCCGGGCGACCACTATCCATGTACCAGGTTCCTTGGCACTCATTGTTCCTTGAACTCGCAATCAAAGAAATTAAGTTTTAGGTACCCATACTTGTCCGGGTCCCGAGGGGTTAGTATTGTAATATGATCCAACCAACCTATAGCCAATTGATTTGACTCTAAGAGATTGCCATCTATCGTGCCATAATCATAATTAACTTTAGCAAATTTCTTGGGGGTTCTAGGTTCATACAGGATGTCTCTTTTGTCGTATGCCCTGTGTAGTGTTTTAGCAATTGTCCTCTTTGGGTAGTTGTGATGTCTCCGAGTGTAGTGCCTAGGTGCATATGTGTCCGATGAAAGCTCTTATACCTTTGGAATGGCCTTTCTTTGAGTTCTAGGCCTTTGCCATTTGGGCTTATATTCCATGGTCTTGCCGATAGCTCACATTATTCCAATCACTTGGCTTGAGTGCTTTCTACCATTCCCTTCATATGTATTTCTTTTATAGAACCACGGGGTTTTGGTAGCTCTCTTTTTCTTACTGATTATTTCTGTTTGGAGTTTCTGAGGAACTCTGGATTTCTTCTCATTTGCCCCCTCTCAAAGACACTCAATCGGCCGTTTTCCTTTTCCTTTATAGCCAAGGCCAATTTGCTTGTGATTGTGCTTTGGAATAGATGTGTGTGCACCATTTGGAGTTTTGGATTTCTCGAGATACTTCATTGCTTGAAGATCCTTTTTCCAAAATCACTTTTGGAGCTTGACATAGCACAGAGGAATTAAATCCTAAGCCTGTCTTGTCTCCACATTCTCTTTGACTCATAATAAGATCATCCAATGATTTAGATGCCTTAGTGAATGAGGCAATCACATTTTGAGGTCATTTTTCTGTTTTCTATAGCGGCTATCTCTCGCTTTATTAGCTTAGCATTTTCGGTCTTTAGACTTTCATTCTCATCAACTATTTGACTTAGAGTACTCGGCTCCTTAGTCAAATTTTGTGAGTTTTGACTCTTGAGTAGCTGTTTTCCTCATTTAGTAGTGTGTGTGAGGATTTAGTGTGTTCAAAATCTTTCATCATTTTGCCTAATGAATCATAAAGATCAGTGGGTGATGAAGTGTGTGTGTCACGATTACTATCACTAGAACTGAGTGTGATGAGTTAGAGTGTACCTCATCTTCTTGGTCGGGTTGGTCTTGCTCCTTGGCCATCAAACGGATCAAGGCTTCTTCTTCGTAGTCACTTGAGTAGTCGGCCACTACTCTCTCGAACATTTTGTGTCTCTTGGTGTTTGTCTCAGTGATCTCTGCACCAACATTGCCTTTTTCTTTTCTTGTCTTCTTTCTCTCAAGACCTTTCTTTCTTCTTCATTCCCTGTATTTGTTGACTACAAGATATCGGCAATTAATGGCATAGTGACTGGTTGCCTCATAGTTCCAAAGATAGATTTTCAACCTTTTGATCACTCTTTCCATTCTTGGATTGTCACCCTTTGATATTCAGCTTTTTGATGCTCTGTTCTCTTGGTTGGCCTATCTTCCTTGACTTGGAGTGAGCCGAGTGTCTTCCGGAGGAGTCGCCCTTGCCGCTCTTGTAGTTCTTATTGAAGAACTTGTTAAACCGTTTAACCATCGGGCTATTTCCTCCGGGTTAATGACTTCTTTGACCTCGACTCTCTTGCCATCTTGACAATTAGAGCAGCTTGTTTTGGGTACAACTGTCTCTTTCCTGGTCTTTCTTTTCACTCAAATTCAGTAGGCTTTGAGATCCGAGAATAGCTCATGGTTGGATGTCTTGGATAGGTCCATGGAATGTCTTAGTGCCATGACCTTCATTTCCCATTCATCCTGGGAGACTTTTTAGGATCTTCATACACATTTCCTTCTCGTGTATATTCTTTTTCCGAGTGATAGCTCGTTGGTAATTTTCGGAACCGAGCATCCAGTTGATCCAAGGTCTCTCCCCGCGATCATTTTGAAATTCTCAAATTTCTCGTACAACCACCGATAATTTATTTTCCTTGATTTGCTTCCGAGCCTTCACAAATCAATATTAGCTTGTCCCCATTTCTTTAGCCGTTTTGCATGATTTGACTTTATTGAACATGGCTTTGTCCAAGGTTTTGTAAAGAATGTCCTTGGCCACATTGTCCAGGTTATATCTTTTTTCTGTCATCATTTGTCCATTGACTCTTGGTTTTTCAACCATACCGGGTCCGGGAGCAAATCCTCTTCACCTTCAACCAGATCTCTCCTTACAAATTTTGTGTTCACTTTTAAAATTTGATGGCCCATCCTCTATCACTATCCACATCTCATCATGTAATGCCGATAGATGAGCCTCGCATACGAATTTTCCAATCATCAAATTCTTCAATTGTGAACATAGGGATGCGTGTCAAATTTGCTTCCATGATAATAACTTTTGATAGAAAAAGGAGTTTTGAAAACTTAAGTGCTAAAACAGACTTTGAAAAATTTGGAGATCTAGTTCAAGAACGGTCACGGAAGGCTCAATGAACCAACCACTCGATACCACTTGTAGGTCCAAGGGGTGTGAGTGTAAGGTTTAGAAGGGGGGTTGAATAAACCTTACCAACTTTTCAAATTAGTCCTTTTAAGTAATTAGAGTTAGTACTTCACAATGTGTCCTTGATGGATGACTAAGTTAGTTAATCAAAAGTTAGTCACTCAAGGACTCGATTTGTTGATAAAATAACTCACTTGTTTTGACTAAAGACTTAACTCGATTTGTGATTTGTTTTCAGGAGAAGACTTAACGCCTTGAATTTGGTTAAGTTTGTTTTAATACTTGGTTTTAGCACACGCATTGATTATCAATTGGATGGCAAATTTATCAACAGAGTTAAATAAATAAGATGCAGGAATTAAAGTCTTTGAAATGTAAATGACACGATAAGTTTTTATAGAGGTTCGAAGATGGGGTAATTCTTCTACTCCTCTCTTCTCCAACTCCGGAGGAATCCACTAAGTATTTGATCGATACGAGTGGTAAGTCCCGATACAAGTCTTGATCACATAGCCGACTTGATCCTTTGGGACTCGCCCGAGATGCCTTGGTCACGCACCGGCTTCTCGACGACTCGCCTTTCTTCACAGGGCAACTCGCCTTGCTACTACAGCCCACTTGCTCAAGCTTCTTGGATTTGATCACAAAGCCCTCCAAAACTTGAGACTGGTTCGACCTTGAACCTTCCTACAATCCTCCGTGGAATGTAGACCCCTTGATTCTTCAAAAATTTCCTCTTCAACTGACAGTTATCCTTCACAGGTGAGTGTTGGATTGATTTTCTTCGTAATGTAGGCTTGAGGATTAATCTTGAATGATTTGAGAATATTTTAGGTTCAAATGTTTGCTTGAATGTTCGTGGTTCGTAACCTTCTCTCGAGTTATTCCTCAGTCTTTTATAGTGATATTTCAAAAATCTGCCCGTTGAAGAGATAGCTTATTTTTGAAAGTCACTTGTGGTCGTTGGCTTGTCTTGTTGCGTCCTCTGGAATTGCCACTTCCTCGTATGAATTGTTCTTGACTTTTCAGAGTTCGACATGGTGCAGTGCTTCCCATTGGTTTATTCCTTTGCACGCTTCTCGGGACGAGCACTTCGAGAAAGGTAGTATGGAGGTATTACTTGTTTAAGTAATTCTCTTGATTGCGGCAACGGATCTCTTTCAGTTGTCTTGACTTGACTACATTTTCTTCACATCCCCGGGTGACTTCGAGTCAGTTTCCAATCATTTGATGACTCTTCTGTCACTTCAACCTTGAGACTTGGCTGTCTTGAGTTGACTTTGATCGATACTTTACTCACCGTGCATCTGTTTTGCACCTTCAAATCGAGTTCCGTCTTCTCTTCTTTGCCATACTCAGCTGTCTCGCAGCGGAGTCTTCCTTCTAGTCTCCAGTTGTCTTCTTGCATGTTTAGGCATAGCTAACTTAACTCAGCTTGACCAGCCCTATCTATTACAATGCAGTTTACAACAAAAATGGGGTGCCAACTTCCTATTCTAAGTTTTACATGGCATTCATCAAAATCTATAAAATGATTTCCCAACATCTTTCTTGAGAGACATTTGCCCCTATTACAGAAAAATCAAATAATATTACCAAAAACTGCCACAAGATTCGTGTGATACTTTGTTAGTAAAAAATGATACTTTAAGCACAAAAATGTATACTCTTAAGTGAAAAAATGATACTTTTCACATGTAGTTGTTCAGGTTAACAAAAAGTATACATGTTTTCCCATATACACTTGTACCATCCACACAACCTACAAAAACTATACAATGCATCTTTTTTTTTTCATACACTAATTCTCATTACAAAAACTATCAAAGTATCATTACAGAAAACCTCCACAAATATCTTTACAAGAAGGATGCACCACATGAATACCCAAAAATAAACACTGCACATTAATCTCTCATCTTCTATAGACTTTCGCGCTTTCACTTTATAATACCATCATTTCCGTTTCCCAGTAACAGGAACGATTATTGATGTTTGAGCCATTATACTTCACTGCAAAAACATATGGAAGAGTGAGAGAATTAAAATTGGGAAAAAACTTATGGTACTTTTTATACAAAAAGTGATACTTTGTATGTAAAAGGTGTTTGAATTATTTGAACTCAAGAACCAAACAGAACAATAATAAAACACATGCAATACTTTGTTTACAACAACTGATACTTTTACGACCAAAAGTAATACTTTTAAGGGCAAAAGTGATACTAGTCATGTAAAAATACAGAAACATCAAAACATCAAAACACAATGTTACTTCACATACTGACTACAGAAACCTGAAAATAAATGCTCAATTTTAAACTCTAACATATATTTTCAAGCAAAATCTGAAGAAACAAATTTCGAAAATACCTAAATTCGAAGAGAAATAGAGAAACGAAAGAAAAAAACTGCAGAAAAATTTAAGAAGTACCTGATTCTTGGTCGAAGGGAGGCCAAACTTGGAACCACTATGAAAAAGAGGAAGAGAAATGCCCAAAAATCGCAAAGAAAAACGAGAAAAAGAAAGGAGAAAAATCGCCATGAAACGTCTGAAGAGAGAGAAGAAAGAACAGAGAGAAATAACGATGGTTTGGGTAATGGGGGTAATTTCTGTGGGTTGTGGGTAGAAGACGCGGGTAGCGGGTTTGGGGCAAAATCTCACGATGTAGATCCGTGAGACGGTCTCATATAAGTTTTTGTGATCGTAAAATACGTTTCTATCACTTTTGTACCTAATTTTTTCCTTCTTTATGCTCCTGCATATTATTTAATTATTTTTAAGGTTTTTTTTAATTCATGTTTTGATTTATATGTTATATATGTTGTTTCCATGCTGTTTAACTTTGTTTCTTTGTTGTTTCTATATTATTTCTTTGTTGTTTCGATGTTCATACAATTTTTACCTATTCTTTATGTTGTTTTTCATTCATGTATTATTTATATTATTTTTGTGTTGTTCTATAATAACTTTAATGTTGTTATAATAATTTTTTTGTTGTTTCCATGTAGTTTTTAATGTCTAAATACAGTTTTTACATATTTTTAAACTCTTTTTATTCATGTGGTATTTTTAATATTTTTTTACGTTGTTTCTGAGCTGTTTTCATACCGTTTTAATGTTTATATGATGTTTCTTTGTTGTTTCCACATAGTTTTCGATGTTTCAATACTTTTGACCTATTTTAAAGCTCTTTTTGGTCATATGATATTTTCTATATTGTTTCTGGTTTGTTTCTATATTGCTTTTTGGTTGTTTTCATTTTTTTTATTTTAATGCATTGGATCAAAAATTGAATTGTGTTTTTTATTCATGTTGTTTAAATATTATTGTTAATTTGTTTTGGTTGTAATATGTATTGTTTTACGTGTATATTTTTTGATTTTTTTATAATATTTCGAGTATAGAATGGATTATGTTGGGAAATTTATTGTAAAACTTAGAATAGAAAGTTGGCACCCCATTTTCTTTGTAATTTATATTGTAATAGATAGGGTTGTACTAGCTGAGTCAAGTCAGCTACGCCTGGACATACAAGAAGTCAACTGAAGACTGGGATGAAGACTCCGCTGTGAAGCAACTGAGTATAGCAAGGAAAAGAAGACAAGAACTCGACCGAAGGAGTAGCAATATGATACAATCGTGTGAAGTGTCGGTCAAGTCAACTCAAGATAGCCAAGTCTCAAGTTGAAGTGACAGATGAGTCATCCATGATTGGGAGCCGACTCAAGTCACCTGGGGAAGTTAAGAAACTGCAATAAGTCAAGACAATCGAAAAGAATCCGTTGCACATAAGTGAAGAAAGTTACTTAAATAAGTAATACTTCCATGCCGCAATGTCTTAAAGTGCTGGGCCTAAGTGCAAAAGGAATAAACCAATGGGAAGTTCTCGCACATGTGTCGACTCAAAAGTCAAGGTTCATTTAATACGAGTAAATGTCAATATCAAGGATTGCAACAAGACAAGCCAACGAACACAAGTGACTTTTAAAATCACCTATCTCTTCAACGGGCGATTTTTTGAAAGTTCACTATAAAAGGTCGATGAATCACTTTGAGAAAAGGTTACCCGAACCACAAACATTCAAGTTATCATTCAAGTCAGAACCTACAAAATATTCTCAAATTATTCAAGCAAATCCTCAAGCCTAAATCTCGAAGGAAATCAATCCAACACCAAGTCGTGAAGGAAAGATAACTTCAAACGTTGAAGAGGAAACTTTTGAAGAATCAAAAGGGGTCTACATTCCAAGGAGGATTGTAGAAAGGTTCAAGGTCGAACGAGTCTCAAGTCATTGGAGGGCTTCGTGATCAAATCCAAGAAGCTTGAGCAAGTGAGTCAAGTAGCAAGGCACGCCCGTGAAGAAGCCGAGTCGCACGAGAAGCCACTGTGTGACAAGGCATCTCTGCATCGAGTCCCAAAGGATCAAGTCGATTTGTGTGATCAAGACTTGCATCCGGATCGATAACCGCTTTGTACTCGATCAATACTTAGTGGATTCCTCCAAGAGTTGGTGAAGAGAGGATTAGAAGAATTACCCCATCTTCGAACCTCTATAAAATTTATTGTGTCATTTATATTTCAAAGATTTACTTTCTGCATATCATTCAATATCTCATTGATAATTTGCTATTCAACTGGTAATTAACAAGTGTTAAAACAAACTTAAACCAAATTCAAGGGTGTTAAGTCTTCATAAAATCTCATCACAAACTACTTAAGTATTAGACTAAATAGTCGAGTTATTCTATCAACTCGCCGAGTCTCGTTGAGTAGCTAATCACGATTAACTAACTTAGCTATCCATCAAGGACATAGCCGTGATATTAACTCGAACTAATTTTAAAAATGACTAAATTCGAAAAGGTGGTAAGGTTTATTCAACCCCCTTCTAAACCTTACTTACACCTTGGGACCTACAGATTATTTAATGGGGGCAATATTTATTTTTCCTCCGAAATTTTATTGAAAGAAACATATTCAAAACAATCTTGAAACAACAACGTAAAAAAGTCCGGAAAAATTGTCGGGAGTGTAAATTTGTCCAAAAAAGTACCTAAAGCGTAAAAATGTCATTGTTCTAAAAAGTGGGTCAATTGTGTACATTTCCCAATTGTATTTGGATTTTACTAGGATTGCTATTACATCATTGGGTTTCAGACTTACTAGTTTTATTCGAACATTTCACATTAGGGATGACAATGAGACGGGTTCAAACCTAGATCCACAATTAATTTACCTTGTTTGAGGTGGGTCTAAACTAAGGTCGTGCATGAGACTTGAAGATTAAGTCGAATCGATATTCGCACCAAAAAATTCAAACGTAAAATATCCGTTGACTTTTTGACTTTCCCGAACAAGACCATCCCAAAATATTCTCGGTATGTTCTAGAGATTTTTCAAATACCCATACCGAGAACTATACCGAACCACTCGAATCGAGGACCCAAAACTAGAACCAATTTTAATGATTTTATATAAATGCATATACATTATTTCTATTTTATTTATATTATAATATACGATTAACTAAAAATTATTTGAAATTAAATCGAATATAAAACATATTTCTTAAAAAAACATTATACCACAACTATTATGAGTTTTAAAAAATTTAATATCAATAATAGATTAAATCATTTGAAATTAAAATTAGTTAAATGATTAGTAAGTTATAGTCCAAGTGGCTACGAAAATCTAGAGGGGGATGGATTGATTTTCCCGATTTTTTGATATATGCCATTTTTTTCGAACAATATGATGACAAATAGAAACATGAAAGAAGATAAATCATCACCCGATGAATTATAGTGCTTCAACCCACCGAGAGCTGCGTGCACTACCACCGGTATGTCCGAGTGGATTTCAAAAGAAAAAAATTATTAATTAATTAATACAAAACAATTACAACTTTTACCTTGAAGAACACCAAACTCTTCTCACAATAACAACCTTCAAGAGCACCAAACTCTTCCAACTCGAAGAGCAACAAACTCTTCACCACGAAAAACACCAAGCTTTTCAATAAACCACCTCCAATCCACCATACGTGTTCTTGCCAAAATAAGATCGACAAGGATTTCTTGCTTTGATGATGTTACAAATACAATCAAAATTACACTTAGATGAAATATTACAACTCAAAAGTGCAAGTGTAATCAAGAAGGAAAGCCTATCAAGCTAGATATGAAAGTGTAGTGCTATGCTATTACAACAAGAATGTTGAAAATGAAGAATAATATATTTGCCGATATTTTTCTTATTGTGTTGTAGAGTAATGTGTTGTATTTTGATCCTCCAATGCTTCATGTATTTATAGGAGAGCTCTAAAATGTAATTCCCATCATAAAGCTCATCCTAATTCAAATTTGTCTCGCAAAAAAGAAAGATCAAACATCTCAAAAAATAGTCAATAAATGAAAAGCCATAATTTCATGAGAAGCATTCGCCGCAAGAGAAGTGTTTGTTGTAACAAATAGTTCTCATTGTCAAAATAATATAGCGACTAGTCGCTATATAGAAAATTCGAATTTTAAGTCATTCCAATCATCAGATAGGCTAACGGTTCTTTGTCGCGGCATAGTGACCGCTCATTCGAGAAACAGAGAGTTTTCAAAACAAAACTCAAACTTCCAGTAATTGCCGCCCTATCCGCTCTACTGTTTTGTTTTCTCGCTTAACCAACATTCATGTACGGTTTCCTATAGGAGGATTGGCCGACCTCTTCACAGAGAAGTAGTCCAATTTTCGTCAAAATTAAAGTTTAAGACTTCAAAAACTTAGTAAAAATGAATTAAAATATTTTGAAGTATTTGGACAATATTTAGAAGCATTGTTTTGGCATAAAATTCATTTGTATGAAATCATTAAAATCAAAATAAAAACATTGATTTAACAAATTGAACTTGAAAGAAAACATGCTCTAAACAAGTAATAGTACCATATTGTAGAATTATAGCCTTCATAAAAAATCATATTTTTTTTAACCACATAACATCAATTATAAATATAATTTTATTGATTATGTTAACTTGTTAAGTAGAGATATTGATATTATAAATTTATACAAATTTTTGTTTCATATTAATTTATCGAAATTATTAGTTAATTATATTTGTTCTACGCCTAAGCCAATAGAAGGAAAATTGCTCAAGATAATAGAATATTATTATATTACGAGGATGTTATTAAGCTTAGAATTTAGGATTATGTTACCTTGTTATGGTTTTACTATTTATTGTGATCGAAAATATACAATCGCTTGGTGATTTTTATATTGATTTTTCTTTTGTTTTCCCTTCAAATTTGTATTTTTATTTCTATATATTTTTCCAATACGGCTCTAGACAGAGAATTTTTGCTATGGTTTGTTTCGAGATTTATTTTTAGAAACTCCAAACTTCGTGACGGCTTCTTGAGATTTCTAAATCTAGGACCATTTCGTCCTGCACATCTCGTAGTCTAAACCCGCTCAAATGGGATGGGGCGGTGTTTTGGTCCTTTTGGATCCAAGTTTCAAAATCCATGGGTACGGGACTCGTAATGAGTACCATAAGACCCACCGCAAACCCGACTAAGTTATATATGATTTAAAAAATTATATTTTATATTTTGGTTTTGTCATTGGATTAAAAGATAAATTACTATTTCTATTTCATATTATCGTATATATGTGTTGCAACTATATGTCTTTTAATGTAAGGGTTTTTCATACTTCATTTTATAATTTTTGTTATTATGTATAATAATATATAAACTCCAACGCATATTGCAAATTTTATTGGTATTTTATGTTTGTTGTTTTTATATAGGTGAATCTAATATTTTTACTATGTATAAATTAAATAAAAATTGATGTTTATGGGTTCAACGTGTTGGACCCGACGGAGTTTCGTTCTAGAGCAGTGTGGGACGAGTCTCACGTTTGGCCATATACATTCTAGTCTCGCTCTGTTGAAATCCCTAGTTTAGATTGAAGTTAAAACATGTGATTGGCCCATCGTCTGTCTATCCGACCATATTTGAGGATGGGGTTCACATGAGGCGACAATTGAGGTGGAGGGTCGTGGAGAAGGCATTGGTTATGGGTTGGTGGTGAGGGAGAGGCTTCTCGAGGATCCTTTTTAGTTTAGTGCTTTTTTTTGTTGCTTTTATTTTTTTCTCGTTCTTTTTTGGGCTTTGTCTCCGTGATGGTGTGTTTTGGTTCCCTTTTTGTGGAGTTGTGTGGTCCTCTCTCGAGAGGTGAACATTGTTCTTTGGTTGACTCGGATACTCGTCGTGGATGAGGTGATTCTCGGTATATTGTTAGAGTTACTGTGGGTGCTCTTTTGTGTGGATAGCTTTGGGTGGACTAGTGTAGAAGAACTGAAACTTAAATTTTCTCTAAGGATTTGTATCGAGTGGAGTTTGTTTTTAAGGTTTAGAATCTCCTTGTTTCCCCACTAATGTTTGTATTTGTTACCACTTTTGAATTTGTTGTAGAGGGCATCTTGTACCCTTTTGAGTCCAACCTTTTGGCATGTGTTCCTTTGTGCTTCATGGTAGAAACTTGTGTTTTCTGGGCAATTAATTAGGGCCCCGATCTCATATGAGTGTGTTTCTCCCGAATGGAACCCCAGACAATTGACAGAAATACCCACATTTTTTAAGTTAATGTCAGCCTTTTTCGCTTTTCAGTACAATTTTATCTAAGTTTACGCTCCCGTCCTTTTTTTACACAACAATACGCTCCAGTAAAAATTCCCGGACATTTTTACGCTTTGTTTCAACATTGTTTCTAACATGTTTCAAATGTACCAAAAACAATATAGAAACAAACTAAAAACAATATAGAAACACCATATGAGCAAAAAGTTAAAAATAGGTAAAAATTGTATTTAAACATAAAAACTTCATGGAAACAACAAAGAAACGCTTGACATTAAAAAGGATATGAAAAACAACCTTAAACAACGAAAAATATTAAAACACCACATGAATAAAAAGAGATTAAAAATAAGTAAAAATTATATTTATACATTGAACACTACATGAAAACAACAAAACATTTATTAGAACAACATTAAAAATATTACAAAGACAACACCTAAAAAACAATAGAAACAAAGTGTACAAAATAATATATGAATAAAAAACAATATAAAAAATATGTTAAAGTTGTTTTGAAACATCAAAACAATAAAGAAACAATATAGAAACAAACAAAGAAACAAATTTAAATAATATCGAAACAAATTTTATATAACATGTAAAACAACCAGAATAAAAACGAAAAAAAAAATAAAAAAAAAATATGCAGGAGCGTAAAAACAAATTAGGTACAAAAGTAAAAAATTAGGTACTAAAGTAATATGAGCGATTGTGTGGTATGAGGACTAAAATGAGCGTATTCCATGTAATTTGCGCATGGAACCCCTTCAAAAAAAAAAATTAACTGTGACGTAAGTAAAATAATCTAAAACGAACAAAGACCTAAATTACAACAACTCGTAAAATGATGTTCCAGAAGTAAACAACTCAAATCAAAGGGGGGTAAGTTCAGGAATGGCCATTTTTGAGGTATTAGTTTCAATTCTGGCCTTCCATATTAAAAGGAATCAATTATTCCTTGAAGTTCCCAGTATACCCTTTATAACAAAATAAGAAAACATGATCAAATTCGTTCCAGATATCACAGAATATGAACACTCTTAATTTTTGTCACCTGTTTCATTTGTGGCATTGTTACACCTACTTAGATCCAGTCTCCATTCGGAGGTTTTAAATGGATCCTGTCAAGTTTCCAGCCGATAAACTTAACAGGGCATATAATTAAAAGATGTCCGATACTATGTTATCAGTTTCAAAATAAGGTTTACAGGTGAAATGGAAATAGTCCATTACGACCATATCAGGCCCAACATGCTTCCGTAAAATTAATAAATCCCTTAAAATTCATACCTTCTTTGGACAAAAAACAAAGACCGGTGAGATGGTTCGCAACACCACCAAAATGGGAAAATTATCGGCCCTGCATCGCTTGACAAACAACTCCTCACCTGCTCAACCTCACCTCGTGGAAGATGATCGCAAGTTATCCGCCCTTCAAGAATCGCTCAACACAAACCTTGGTTCATTTCCTACTCCAGCGTATAAGTAATTCTTCAAAGGGATAGATCAATAGACACTATGAACACATGTTGAACAAACAACCTTTATTTTATTAAGAACTTAAAAAAATTATTATATCAAGAATTTCCTTTTGGGAGGAGAAAACATGTTTAGCCTCTCATAAAGGCTATCACACTCTTGTACATAAAATGAAAACTAAAAAAATTTAAAACCGAAAACACTGGAAATTCTAAACACTCCAACTAATATTACAAAAGAAATTTTTATTTTAGAAGACTAAGGGAGATGTTCACGGCTTTAGCCTTCTCAGCATCTTTTGACATTTATAGAGGTAGAAAACCTCTATGTTCTCCCTTATGCCCTTTCGATGTCTCTTTCATTCTTGAATTATTGCTCCACTTGCAAAGAATTAGTTGGCATCCAACTCATCTTCATGGGTTGGGCCTCCTCTTGTCTCGTATCCGGTTGTTTGTGAAAACTTCCAAATCATGCCGACTCTCGCCCTTCGCCTTTTAGTAACTTGGACGATATCATTCATGGACCCACCTTTCGCCTTTTTGCTAAGTGGGTTATTACCTCGCCCTGGAGTCACATGTCTCCACTAACTTTGTTGGGGAATCTACTTTTTGGTGGTCCTCAAACTTTGGATACTTCGTGACTTTTCTTCTCCATCGCCGTCTTCTCCGATCGACTTTTGCCGTTTAATCCTTTGTCAAAATCCGGTTCCTTCTGGTTTTGACATTCGGGGATGACACAAGCTCCCAATGGCCGATGTGAGCCATATTACAATATTTCCAAATGAAGTTTCTTTACTCCCTAAGCAACTTGTTTTCCCACGTAAAATTTCTTTTTTTCGAATAGGTCTTCTCGAATCTTGTAGTTTTTCCGTCATAGTATTCAACAAGAATGATCCGCTCACTGAATTTTGATAAAACTTGAACTAAACTTGACTTTGTCCATCTCAAAGGAGAGACACTCCACAATCCCCATGCCCTTCTTGTTATAATCGATCTTGTGAAGGTCATGGCCAATTGTACTTCTCCGAATTTGCCTCCTTGATATTTTTGAAGGCTCTTTCATCTCGTCGCCAAAGCCTAATATAATGGAAGGCTTCATGTCCATCTTTCCGACGCTCGCTTGTCGCACTTATGAAATATAGCTCCAATGTATCCCCTCGCTTTTAGGTTGTCATTGTTGGACCAACACTTGTAAACCGCTTCCCGGATCCATTTTGGCAATTTTGTGATCTCCGGAAGGTGGTGAAGTAGTATAGATCAATGCCAAAGCCCCAAACTCGTACCACCTTTTCACTTCTTCAGGGCCGGAATTTGTAACATCCACACCCTCGATATTTTCCTTTTAAATATCGATCTTTATTTTTTCCGTGATCGCTTTCTCCCAATTCTCCCGGTATTCCCGCCAAAAAGAAGAAACTTTAATCTCGTTAATATCAACCTTAGAATTGCCCATCATAGGCCTAAGATTGATCTCTCCGCCCTTTACCCAGGCGACGTGTTAGTTGATGTGATAACCCCGGGATTTGACCGGAGTATCGCTTTTCCTCGGGCCAACATTTCACACTTAGACTTGTGCTAGAGGTACTTGAATCCTCGCTACAGGTTGGGAAGCCCCGCGCTCTAAACGCTCCGCTTGCTTATTAGCGGCCCGGAGGAGTGGCCCTTGAAATGCCGTCTCCTCAATCGAGAGTGAGACTGACACATGCTCGTATATGATCGGTTACATTTTGTCTTGATCATTCCTTTGTAATTTCCTACTAAATCAAAGATTGATGACGTGGTATCAAATTCCTGAGTAGCATTTCAAATTGGTCTCCAAGATGTCTTGAGGTCATGTGAGGATGGAATCAACTTCAATTCCCTCCATCTCTTGTTAGAAAATCGCAAGAACATTTTCATGAAATTTTATAATGACAATATCATAATCATAATATTGACATTCATCTTGCCATCTAAGATATCATAGCTTTTTCTCGGTTTTGATTCAATTTTGTTTTTTAAAAGCTTTGACACTTGAATTATCAATTTTTAAGATAAACTTTTAGCCAAGAGAAATAAAGGCCATTTTTTCAAAACCTTTTTTGATCGCAAAGAATTCTTCTCGTTGATATGCCACCGTGTTGCTTCACGTCCTCGTAAACAAACCACACAATATCTCGCATGGCACTTCTCCGCTTGGTGTAGCTTTTGTAAGAATCGCCGCTTCACCAATAATCACCGCATCCGTGTAAAGAACCAGCTTCATCTTCATCCGTGGAATTGCAAGTTTCGGAAGCTTTTTGCAAACTTCTTTAAGCCGTTTTAATTCCTTCTTGATGTTCATCTTCCCATTTGAATATCGTGATCTTTCTTGAGCAATAGGCTAAACACATTCCCCGTAATGAGCCGATTGTTTATGAACATTCCGATTTAAATTAACAACTCCAAGAAAACTCAAGTTGCTTCTTGTCTTTCAACGATCCGAAATCCCTCAGATCTTTCTACAATATGACTTTCAGGATAATCCTGCATTCATCGATTTCAATTCCGAGGAATTCAACTGCCTTATTGCAATCACCGCTTTCTTCTCCGAAAGCACTAATCCTTTTCTTGTGACAAACATCTCAAAATATTTCCAAATGTTTGAGATGCTCCTTCATGTTCTTTGATGCTATCATAATGTCATCGATATACACCTAACATGAAATCGAAATAATCTTTGAAGAGATTATCCATCTTCCTTTGATATATCCGGGGTCGTTAGCCAATCCCATAGGCATCACGCTCCAAATATAATGTCCTTGTGGTGTGGAGAAAGTCGTGAACTTCTTGCTTTCTTCATCCATCTTAATTTGGTAAAATCCAGATTTGCAATCAAACTTTGAGAATATCTTGCTCCTTTTGATGCGCTTAACTGTGATGGTCTCGCTTGGGATATAATATCCGCTTTAACTCCAAAATGTTATTAATCCCTTTGTAATAGATAACAAGTCTTTCGCTTTCCTCTTTAATTTCTCCATGGTTTCGACTAAGAATCGTGGATCGTCAGATGGAGAAACTCGTGAAATCAACTTAAGGTCAAGATGTTCCTTAAGTATCTTTCGCATATCCTTACGATCTTCCCGGTTCATAAGGATTGGTTTGAATCTCACGAGCTCGCATCTTTTTTCCTGGCTTAACTTTAAGGATGCTTTGAGCTCGCTTCTTGTCCCACCATGCCAAAGGATCTTCATTATAATTCCTTGGATCTTCTTCTTTATATCCTCGAATGATATTTGTTCCTCTAGTGGTCACGCTCACTCGTTGGATTCTCCATTAGACTCATCCATAATTCTCGCAATGGCTTCGGAGTAACTCGTCTTTTCCTTCAGACTGAATGAATACAAGTTATTATCCCATATCTTCTTATCCTTTCAGCCTTCCGAATTGTCTATAGGATAATAATGCTTCACCAAATTTCCTTCAATCCGCCATTTTTGGATTGTGAAGTTTGGCTTCGCTACCATGCTTGTCCGCGAAAATTAATAGGCATTTTTCTTTAAAATGCTTTCCTCTTTTGGACAATGATCTTATGATCACATAATGTTGTGAAAATAAGTCTTCTTGTCTCATTTTCCGTGTAAATCCCTTGAATGTTTGTAGGAAATTGTTTCCTAGCAATACATCCGCTCCTCGATCATGGAAATAGATTGGTGGCGCTTCACTTTGTACCACGGGTACCGCCGCACCTCCGATCATGATTTCTCGCTTGTTTAATTCCTCCGTTAAGAATAAGAATTCTTTTTAGAGAAATCTCTTCCTCGCAATACCGGTAAATCTTCTCCAATTTCTTTAGGAAAACATCCGGCTTTGTAGTACATATTCCTACCAATCAATATAGGCGGTAAATACTCAACATATAACATTCCGATAGAAATGTATATGGAGAATGGACTAGTGGTCATCTCGATTCTCAGATCTTTTATCTCGCATCGTGAACTCCATTCCGCTCTTGTAATCTTTCCCAATGTTTATGATCCTCGAGAAATTCAATTCCCAATATTAATTACCTCGGGATTTTTCCCCAACTCCCGAGATAGTCACCAATTTCTCCTATCTACAAAGCTTCCTTGATATCTTCCAACTATTGGTTGTTGAAGATAATATAGAACATCACAAGGAAAATATTATCTTTTTGAGTGATGTCGAATATTACTTCAACTTCTCGCCATCCTTCTAGACTTTTTGCCTCTCCCATTGCTTTTGAAAACATCCGGGATACGCCGAATCGATTGAAGTCTCCTATCTTCCCAACCGCCATCGCCACCATTCTCGTCCCATCGAAAGACATCCTTACGGGCTCAACTCGAGACTTCAACTTTTGTTGAAGATCGGTTGATCTTGTATTTTCATATCGATCTCCTTGATAGCCTGGAGACTCCATGATATCCGGTAGAACCACTGGGCAAAGTCCTCGAAGATTCTTGGGACTTCAATAAATTCCTTTATCAAGAATACTTGAATGATGTGTATTCGAGAGAGCATATGATATCTTGTATGTGATCGAGTAGGTCTGCTCCATTCTTTCATCAAATTGTCTCTTTTGAAATCTTGATGAAGGGTTAGGACTCGTTAAAATCTCGATCTCCCAAATTGTATGCAATTGTGGATAGACATTAAATTCCAATTTCCCAAAGATACAAATTTCCTCAGAATCGCTCCAAGGCATGAATGCTTGAGGTTTGAGCTTCGCTTATCAAAGATAGCCGATTGAGTGACGAATCTATCTCTTCTTTGAATGTTGCTTTAATAATAACTCTTATGGCCCGATATGAATCCATGAGAGTGTATTTGCAACTTTCTTTAACTCACCTTTTGATCTCCTCGGATTTCTCTAATAGGACCAACCGCATCTCGATCGATTCCCTGAAACTCCATCAGATGGCAAATTCTCCGGTTGTTATCCCGTGGATAATTTGGGTGTTTTCTATTATGAAACCCAATCTTATCCAAAGCCTTTTCCATCGCCCTCCGATTGTAAATCCATCATAGATTTGAAGCTTTGATCTTCCTTCATAATTCTCATAAGAGTCTTATGAGACACCGTAGTGAGAGAGGAATCCGACATATCCTCCCTAACCGTCTGCTGAAGAATTTCTTCTTCACTCGATTCTCGAATCGATTCACTTCCATCGCTGTAATAGATCTATTCTTCATATATGCTTTCATCCGAGGGAATATCCTCAAACCGATACACAGATTAAATCTTGATAATAGACAGCCTCTTCGATTTCTGGGTAGCTTCAACTGCCTAACTCGCGTTTTTTGATTGTCCTGGGCAATCCGCTGAGATATGCCTCTTGCTCCGCATGTTCAACAATTATAATCTTTGAAACTTTCTTACCGCCCGTATGAGCTCGCCCGAAAGTTCTTTCCTTGGGGTTCTCCGCTGTACTCTGCTTGATTAGAACCCGATGATGAGGCTCTACTCCCGCTCGGTGCCGGTTCGCTTGCCCGATTTGTAACTTCGAGCCTTTTG
>JABTTQ020000035.1:0-50000 GCA_016081115.2 Rehmannia glutinosa
CCACCAAGTCTTTTAACTCTATTTGAGCTCGTTTGACATAATGCATATTGCATAACATTTATATTCATGTTTTGAGTAAGTTTAAATATTTTCCAAAAGTTTTAGGGTAAAAACTCTAGTTTTTCAAAACTATATTTGAAACAGAACAAGGACCAGTCGCCATGCACAACGACCGATCGCCCAATTATTTTAAAATGGGCAATTCAGTTCAGTCCAAAACATAATACATCAATCCTCAAAAACCCTAAGGTGCAGTTTTTCTCTCAAAAAAATTTTTTCTCCCTCAAATTCTCTCTATTTTACTTGAATATTGTCTCTATCGTTCTCTTTCCAATCCTATTTTGAAATTATGGAACCTCCCCGAACCAAAATGGGCCCTAATCCCCTAGAAGAAGAAAAAGAGCAAGATGAGTTTCTTCTTCCAATCCTCCACCATAAGAGGACCCAGTCGAAAAACAACAAGATGAACTAATCATCGACTCACCGTGGATACAATCGAAAGGTTAAGGGGAAGAATTTTGGTGTCACACATACAATAAGACAAAAGTAAGAAAAGTCTTTTTCCAAGCTCCTTCCCGTGTGAATTGTTTCCATTTATTAATAAATTTGCAGAGAAGTATTTTGAGGATAATGAATTTTGTAATAAAAGTATTGCTTGAACTCGGATTTGTCGATTCAGTATGTTTTCTAATGATTATCTGGCTATTCACGCTTATTCTGAAAATCAAGGTTGGGTTAGTCTTTGGGATAAGCCAAGCGTTCACTATGATGATGATATTATCAAATGATTTTATGCAAATTTATGGATTGATTTCCCGCTTTTAGTTTGGTGATTTGGCTTGTATATGGTGGGATAATAATCGTTTAGGGGTTTCTTTGGAGGAGGTAAAGACATTTTGGGGATTTTGGCTTCGTATACTACCCAAACCATGCTAGAAAATTATCAGATCATTTCACTTATTTTCTCTGTGTTTGTGGAAAAGAGATCAATTGCCTAGCAACATCAATTATTTCATCACCTACAAAATTGTTAGGGGGGAGATGGTAAATTACAGGCCGATATTCAAAGAAGGTTTGAATCTATGCGAGTTGAATTGGCAAGGAGAAGAACATGAAGAAGTGACTCGCATCACTTCGCTGAAATCGTGATCGAATAAAACAGGCGTCAAGCTATAAACGTTAAATTTAGCGCTTGTTGGGAGGCAACCCAATGGTTTTGCTGTTTTATTTCTTCCCATGTTTTCTTGGTTTGTTTTGCCCTTTTCTAAGTTAGGATTTATTTGCTTTCATAGGTTAGGATTTTCTTGTTTTCCATAAAAAAAGGTGAAAAATCGAAGCTGAGGTGCGGTACCTAGCACGGGCAGCCCGTGCTGGTACCAGCACTTGAGGAATTTTTGTTCGGCACCCCGCACGGGAAGCCCGTGCGGTTCCCAGACTTTTGAACCAAATGTTCGGCCCCTAGCACGGGCAGCCCGTGCCGTAGGGCACGACCCATGCTCCGTTCTGCTGAAACAAATTTAAGACGGGCAGAGGGCCAATTTCTTCACAAAATCACTCCCTCTCTCACGCGGATGAACACAAAACCGAAACCCTCTCCAAATTTTCAAAAGCTCCCCTTGGATTTCACTTACATATTCACTTCCCACACTACCCACTCACAAATTACACTCTTATACAAGCTTTGAAGCAAGGATTTGGGGTAGAAGGCACCTACGGTTCAACTTCCAACTTTTCTTTGAATTCTCGGGATTTAAGGTATGAATTGCACTTTTTATTTCGAATTTCTTGAGGATTATGAATTAGAGATGTTATATGGTGCTTGTTGGATACTTTTGCCATGAATTTGATTGAATTTTCCTATTGGGCATTTTATCGAACACCTTGTGGGTTGTTGAATTAGGATGTTTTTGGGTGATTGCTTGATGAATAATACATGAGCTCGATTGTTTAGGGTGTTAGTGACTAGGATTCTTTGCAATTATATTGTTAGTTGGGTTTGAAAGCTTAATTGTGGATTAAATTGTATAGATGAGACACTATGCCTTATATGGATTGTTGTATGTAATTCATCGTTTTCTTTTACTTGGCATGTACGGGTTCTCACGATTGTTTTGCCAGGTACTCGTTCGAATCAATGGCTGAGCCAAGGAACCGACCAAACCGAGGTAGACGTGGATGGGGGGTTGCGCCGCACGTGCGCCACCACACCCAGACAACCCCGAGGCTTATGGGCTCACTATAACAGAGAACGAGATACTGGACAAGTGGAACCGGCTCATCACTCGTTCTTTCACGCCCACACGCTATGCCGACGATGAGTGTACATGAGCTCTCGGGATACATGAGAAGGTTTGGCACATGTTCAAACGAGTGGGATGGACCGTCTTCATGCAAGGGCGGTGGCCGACATTCAAAACACTCGCCCTCGAGTTCTTGATCACCGTGCAGGTTATGGAGACACCTGTCAAAAATGAAGCTCAGAAAATCCATTTCAGATTGGGAAACGTTTGGAGGAACGTCACTATCGCCGAACTGAACCACATTTTTGGGGTACCATCAGACGCCCCATACCGAACCGCTGCAAACTATAACTCGCATGAATTCTGGCGATTGTTGACTGAAACCCCAGAAACTAGCCTAATGCAGTATGTAGCACGCACATCCAAGGCCTCGTCACTCCGCAATCCCGTATTCTGCTACATCCTAAAAGTGACGGCCCATTCCGTGTTCACTCGGTACAACAACGGGGGTATGCAAGCGAGGGAGCTATACCTACTTTGGTGTATGCTCACCCGCACCCCTTATAATATGGCGGCGTACTTTGTGGAACATGCCGTTTACATTTCTCAGCAGGAAGCGGGGATAATATTAATTGGGGGAATGATAACCCCCATTGCTCAACATTTTGGGGTTGATATGCGCCGCATAGAGTCGATAGAGGGCAACTGAAGCATCAACATGAGCGCCCTCCGCACCATGAAGATCATCACTGAAGAGGAGAATATCCTCTGTTTTCAACAAAAAGTCGGGTCTGGTTTCACTCTCCCTAACCCATAGCTCACTGCTGTGGTGGACAATCAAAACAACTGGCTCCTGAACTCTGAGGCTCATATCAAGGTCATGGACAGCCTGACTGCACGAAAAAGGAGGAGGGTAGCAGGGTTGCCCGATGAAGAAGATTTGGTGATGGAGGCGAGGGAGTACGATCGCCAAGAGAGGGGTTTCGAGCAGGGCTTCCCACAAGGGCGGCCCGACATTCCAGAGAGCTCCCACCAAGGTGAGGAGCATGGGGGATAGTATGATCATGATAGATTCTATGCTCTTGAGGAGAGCGGGCGCCAACATAGGGACGACTTCAACGCTTTCCTAGCAGAGCAAGAACAAAGGTACCAGGCCCAGGAGCAAAGGTACCAAGACCAGGAGTTGTGGTACCAGGCCCAGGTGCAGCGGGAGTTGGAGATATTGCAAACATTGCATCAAATTCAAAATTGGCATATCCCCCACAGTAATCCATGTCCTATCCACATTTTTCTTTGAAATTCTACCTTCTCTTCCATGTGCTATAATTTCATTCAAGTTTGGGGGGGAGAGGTAGTAATTGTTTTGAAGGGTGTGGCGATTTTGCATTCATGTAGTTGCATTTAGAGCATGTAGTATGCATTGCATTAGATGTTTTTTGATTTTTTAGCACATTTATTGCTTTAGCACATTTATTATTTTCTTAGTTGTTTAGGGAGTGAGTTGACCGCTATTGTGTGTTTGTTGATCTTGGGAGCATGTGTTGAGCAGTTTATGTTGTTTTGAATTGGGTGTTGAGCGTGAGTTGACCGGGTTGAGAATAATTAATATGGAGCATGTGATTATTGGGATCATGGTTAAAATACTTTGAATTATGCACTTACAAGCCTGTGAGCTTTTTGAGCCTTTACTGCTTTCATATTATGCAGTTTTGTTTATTGATTGAGTCTGTGTCATTCATGTTGATTTGAATTCTAGAACTTGCCCTGGTATCTCCGTCAAAGTCACATGTTGTATGCATTCATGAAAATGATTTTAGGCCATTTTTGTTACGACTTTCAAGCCTTTTTGCCTACCTTATGATATTTGATTTCCCTAGTTAGCCAATTTGAGCCTATTGCCTGATTTTTTTGATAGCCACATTTCAAGCCTTAAAACTTAACTTGATATATCTGTTACCCTAAGCTTAAGCGTATAGCATTGAGTAAAGGGATTGAATAAATGGTTGAATGAAAGGGTATCGAGAAGTTAGAAAATAGTGTATATTTGGGTGATTGAGAATAAAAGAAGAAAAGGAGAAAAGAGAGGATACTCACAAAAGAGTCGGAAAAAAAATTGAAAAAAAACGACTAAAAAAGTGAGTCGGCAATACGAAAAATAGGCTGGAAATTGTGATGTAAGGCAAAGGAAAATGATTTGTATGAAAAAGAAGGGAGAAATAGAGAGGTGATAGGATATAAGGCGATTGGGAGTACATAGTTGATTCGTAATAGAATAACTGTTTGAGAAAAATGATGTGCTTACCAATCTATACGCTTGAGTTGAGTCACTTTATCCATATTTCCCTACCTTAACCAAAGAGCCTTCATTACAACTATAAACAAAGTCCTTTCTGATTTGTGAATTGCATACAAACGAGTGGCGGAGATGTGAGACGATTTGCAAGCATATGGTAATTTTTCAACATTGATATGACTTGAGCGAATACACGTCCCTTATTATTCTAGTGAGTAGAGTATACACTTCATCCCTGAGAGGCGTGAATTGAAGTGTTTTACCATGATTTTGATAGACTTGTGCTCCGTGTTAGATATTTGAAACTTGGTTGGTTTGTGCTTGATGTCTATGGATAGATGACATGAATTGTGATGCGGTGTTCTTGAGTTGCTCTTTTTTACCCCATTTGTGTTGTCTTATTTATAAAGTGTTGAACGGGACTGTACAGTTTAAGTTTGGGGGTTTGATTGAAATGCATTTTGCATGTATTTTGGGTTTAATCTTGGCTAGAATGTGTTGATATGCATGCATTATATGAGTAAATAATGCTTTATTCCTATTTTGTGGAAAAGGATTACGCTTTGCTCGTTTTGTAGGAATTTATCGATACTTGGAGAATTTTGGCAACAATTCGGAGCATTGCAATCGCCAATACTTGATGTGAAGTACGAAGTTGGAGTCGAATTGAGAAGAAGTCAGATGAACCGAGCAAAAAACGGAAGAAAACGAACGAGTACGAGTTGCTACAGGTGAGCATAGGCGGGCGTGCTCCCTAGCACAGCCTGTGCTCAACCTATAACTTAAGACTCAGGGTTAGACTACCAGCACAGGCAGCCCGTGCCATAAGGCACGACCCGTGCTCCATGCTGAGGTTTGAACAATTCTTGCGGCACCAAAGACGGCGGGGGCTCGCCTAGCGTACGGCCCGTGCGCCTCTGCGGGAAAAACAGAGTTTGACTCGTTGTGAACTAGGTTTCAACCCAAACGAAGTACAAATAGAGACGGGGCGGCCACAAATAGGGAGACGCTGATTTTTGCCCTAGAAAGCAGAGAAAAGAGCAGTTTTTCACTGGAGATTTAGGGAGATCGATCAAGACCGCAACCACACCTTCGAGGATTGAAGATAGATCGAGAGATCGTCATCATCCCCGAGTTCACTCATTCCATAGTATCATTATTTTCAATTACTTTTGACATGAACAATAATAATTTGTCTATCGATTATTTCTTTTCTATGTCTGGCTAAACACTTTGTATTCCCGGGTTTCGGAGTAGGTTAATGAATACTTTTGTTTGATGATTCATTGCAATCAAAGTTAATGTTTTCCAACCCTATTCAAGTACTTTGCTTTAATTCTTGTTTTATCAAAAAGCTATTGGTTTAACTTGTTTTGATATATTGATTCATAATTCGAACAGATGAGTTTCAATATTAGATCTATGAATACTTGACATGAATAGCTTGCATGGTTGAGAAGTCTGTGAATATTCGTGAGGCCTTTTAATCTTTTGGGAGTTGGATATCTCATGTTGAGTAGAGATGATAGCATATATATTCCAATCAACGCTTTAACATGCATATTGAGAGAGAGGGTAAATTACTTTTGTGATTGGTCTATAGGGAAGAATACGTTTAACTTTGGTTTGATTAATCTGATAATAAAAGGGGATATTAACTGAAACCACAACCCAGGAATCCATTCATTCATACTTGATATTTTAATCCACTCTTTGCTTTGTTATTCTAGGATAATTTCTGCTTTAGTGTTAATAAAACCAATCCATCTCAAATTCGACCTTGCTAACCCTATTCTATAAACTGCACCGTACACTTGCGGTGAAGCTAAAAATAAGGCGAACAATCCACCGCCTCCAATCCTCTCTAGGGCTCCTCAACCTGAAAAGTGTTAATAAATATGGGGTGAGATTTCAACTCGCTCCGTGGGAACACGTTTGTCAAAATTAAATACATCACATAAGCATAATCATAAATATTCAACATGTAATTTTTCCTCTATAATATTTTCTCTGACTGGTCAGTTAATAAATTTAGCGCGACGAGCTTAACCCGAAGATCAACTTCGATCCCGGACCTATTTATGGTCCCTGACTAGTTCCTCTGACACATTGCACATAAACGAAAATACATATATGAAGCATTTAATAATGACAAACAATACTTGGATAGCCACACCTTAAAATAATTGCAGATATCTTGTGCCGAGAATGTAAAAAAAAATACATTAAATCATGTTTCTCTTTTCCGGGTTTGGCTAAGTTGGTGTGATATCAAACAGTATATGGTTGTTGTAGAAAGAAAGAACAAAAAGCTAGTTCTAGAGATATACATGATTTTAGCAGAAAGTATTTGTAAAAAGTGTAAGGGAAAAACTAGTATTTATAATGGTATTACTTTGATGAAAATTTAATTAGAATTATGTTTTTTTTTAACTTTACAAATTCATAAATTGATATCCTTTCATCTACCATCATTAAGTTAGGAACTCTTCAAATCCATAACTGAAATTTCATTAAAATGACTAATTAAATATAATATATTCTGATTTTTCAATTAAAAATCTTATAAAATTTAAGGTTAGAAACCCTATTGAAATTTCTGCCCCAAATTATGAAATTAGGGTGTATTGAAAGAATTTGTATTTATAGGATGATTTTATGGAGTTTAAAGATAAGTAGGGTTTGTTAATGATAAGATAAAATCTGATTTTTTTTTTTAAAATCCAATACGAGCGAAATTCTATCTCAATAGGGTTTATGTTCGCCTTTATTTTTAGCTTCACCGCAAGTGTACGGTGTACGTTATAGAAAAAAGGGTAGCAAGGTCGTATCCACGAAGACTAATAGATTTATGTACTAAGTATTAACCGAGATAGCTTATTTTTATTTAGACGATCGCAATTTGATGATTTTTGTTATGAGATTAAGACAAGCTAGAATCCTAAAACACAAGATTAAGATAACACAATGGATAGAAGTATCAAAATGATGAAATGGATTCTCGAGTTAAGGTTTCGATTAATATCACTCTTATTGTCCGATTTAATCCAAGCCAAGTTATTATCAATATTCCTATAAAACGATCACAAAGATATTTTATCCTCCCTCTCGAGATGTATATAAAACGTAGATTGAATTACTTATGCTAGCATCTCTATTCAACATGAAGTACTCAACTCCCAAAAGTTCAAAAGATCAAATGTCTTCACCTATATTTACAAACCTCTCGATTCATGCAAATATTTGTGTCGAGTACTCAAGATCTGATATTGAAACTCATCTCTCGAATTATAAATCAATATATCAAACAAGTTAAATCATTGATCAAGTGATAAAACAAGAATAAGCTCAAAGTACTCAAATAGGCTTCAAGATAATAACTTCAACTAAGATTAAAACATCCAACAAGAGTTTATTAATCTACTTCCAAAACTCGGAAATCTAAAGAGTTTAGCTACACATGATTCCTAAACAATCCATAGACAAATTGTTCATAGCCATGACAACTAAAAATGCAAGATGAAAACTACAAGAGAAGCAAGAAAAACTTAGGAAAGTCGACAATCTCTCGATGTATCTCCGTTCCTTGAGCTCCGATGCAACCCGATTATCTCCTTGATGTCCTCTTTCAAGAATATACTCTTGTCTTGTGTTGTAGATCCCAAAAATATCAGAATGCCCTTGGTGTGCACCCCCAAAAGTGCTTAAATACCCCCTCCAATTCTAGGTCATGTTGCTGTCAAAGTAATGCATTCCAGCAGGGACGCACGGGTTACCCGTGCGCAAGTCCGTAGGCAATTCTTCAGTTCACCAATCAGCGCACGGGCCGTGCGTGATACGCACGGGTGACCCGTGTGCATGTCTGTAAGATATGTTCTGACCTTCAGTGGCACACGGGTGGTTCGTGCAACGCACGGGCTACCCGTGCGCATTGCCGTACCCTCATTTCTGCTTTCCCAGGGGCGCACGGGTGGTGCTTAGGCGCGCGCCCTACCCGTGCGTCATGTATTTTCCATTATTTGTGGTATTTCTTCTTCGCAATGCTCGTATTTGTATCCAAGTTCCTTCAAATATCACTAAATTCCTACAAAACGAACAACGCATAATTTCTTTCCCACAAAAAGCGAATATGAATCATTTCGTATGAGTTTATGCACGTTTAGTCACCATTTTAACCATAAATACGCCCCAAAATACATGCAATTTTGAAAACACGATAAAGCACATCAGGGAGATAAAAATAAAAGCGCACACAAAGGACCCAAAAAAAAATCCATATTGTTCGTCATGAATGTTGAGCACAACCCAATAAAGCCTCAAATATCTGATCAAAGAGCACGCCTCAAGTAAAACAAAGTGAAATGCTCTAAATTCCGACTCTCAAAGTTATGTGTATACCCTCATCTCACGAGAATATGGGACGTGTTTACACTCGAATCAATTCAATGTCGCAAAATTACCATAAGCTTGCAATTCGTCTCGTATCTCCGCCACTAGAATGTATGCACTTCGTGAATCAAAAGGACTTTTTATTTGGTTGTGAAGGCTCTTTGGTTAGGGTAGGAAATTTTGGACAAAGTGACTCAAACTCGAGCATATAACTGGGGAGCATATCAATCCTCTACACAATAGTTCCATATGCTACTCCAATCATCCCTTATTTTTATCAACTTTCCTTATTTCCATCTCTTTCTTTCTTTTGAGAATTGCCTTAAATTACAATCCTTCGCCCCCAAGTTTGTTTCTATGAGAATTCACAGTATAGCCTCGATTTTTTTTTCTTCCTCTTTTGTTCCAATTAACCAATTATGCCCATTTTCCCACTTTTCAATTCCCACTCCTTTAACTCCATTTATTCCCTTTACTCCACGTTATACACTCGAGTTTAGGGTGATGGATCTATCAAGTTCAAAGCTTAAATCTTGTGGTTATCAAAAAATAGGCAATAGGTTCAACTTGGCTAACAAGGAATTTCATCATCTTTAGGAAAGCAAAAGGCTTGAAAGGCTAACAAAGATGACCTTTTATCACATTCATAATTTGCATACAACATGTGGCTTCGATAGAGATACCCGAGCAAGTTCTAGAATTCTGACAACACGAATGATACCCTCAATCACAACAAGACTGCACAAGATATAAGCAGTAAAGGCTCAAAGCTCACATGCTTGTCAAAATGTAATTCAAGGCATCAAACCAAGTTTTTCATATTAGCATGCTCAATGTCATCTATTCAAGGCTCAATCAACTCATACTCATCATCCAATTCCAACAATACGAATCTTTCAAAATCACCACACAAACAATAAGTTGCAACAAGTCAGGTCAACACACTCTCTAACCACTAAGAAAGCAATAGACGTGCTAAAGCCATAAACGTGCTCTAATGCAATGCCACCTAGAATGCTCTAATGCAACTATATGAAAACACAAAATGCATGATTTTTTTTTATGTATCCACACTTTTCATATATTAAAATACTATCTCTCCCCCCAAACTTGAATGAAATTATATCGTCCTAAGGGGAAAAATAAAATTTCAATAACGAAAAGTGGGGATATACCTGAATCACTGCGGAGGAGGTGGCAGGAAGTGGCCTTGTGAGATATGCCACATTTGTAACTGTTGGAGCACTTGCCACGTCTCCTGGGAAGGTCGGTCATAGTTCTCGCGGAACGCGAGAAAATCAGCCCGATGCTGCCTCAAATCCTCCCCCTGTTGCCGCAACTCCTCACCTTGACGACACAAGTCCTCCCCAAATGCATATAACATGTCCTGAAAATCAGTGCCGCGTTGGGGCCCGCCACTATGAGAGGCACCAGGACGATCCCCGCTTTGAGAACGTCGGGGGTAATCGCCTCCTTGTGAGGACTCGGGTATATCATATCCAATTTGGGGGTGATGAGGTTCACCCCCATTTCTCTTTTATGTAGCAAATGCGCCTCGCTACCGGTCTTCCTCATCCTGGGAAGCCGTGAACT
This sequence comes from Rehmannia glutinosa, assembly GCA_016081115.2. NCBI lineage: Eukaryota > Viridiplantae > Streptophyta > Magnoliopsida > Lamiales > Orobanchaceae > Rehmannia > Rehmannia glutinosa. The sequence continues at coordinate 10,516 of JABTTQ020000035.1, forward strand.
CGGCACCTCTTCCTCTCTTTATAGCGTTTGTAATTCTGTTATGCGATTCCGAGTTCATGAGGAAGTTTGTGGTGTCCGCCAGAGTATCGACAGTGGTGTACGTCGGGTTAGGCAATGGAAAGGAGGCACCTTTCTTTTGTAGAAGAACCAGCATATTGTCTTCATTGGCGATAAAGTTCATGTGGTGCAGAGAAGCTAAATTAATTCGATTGTTGCCCGGTATAGGCTCCATGCATCCAAAATCGATGTTGAAATTGCGGGCGATAGGGGTAATCAGACCCCCTATAGTATGTACCGAAATACCGGATTCCGGATCCAAGAAGATTTAGCAGCGCGGGCTTCCCATAACATGGGCCCCGTTTCCGGCGTTTTCACTAGGAGGCGCCAAAAGTCGGCTTGATCATACCGATAAGCTGGTCGGAAAGGTGCATCGGTAGGGACTTCAAATATGGCGTTCAACTGTTCTGTGCTTAATAGTCGCTCCACGTTCCCCAACTGAAAGTTTACCCCAATTACCTCGCCGCCTATATCTTTGATCATTTTTACAGTGCTTAGAAATTCGAGCGTGAATTTCTTATAGCTGGGCCACCTTCTTCTCATAAAAGTTGTCCACCCGACCCTTTCGAATAATCGCCACACATCCTCGTGTATCCCAAGAAACCGAGTGCAATCATCATTAGCATATTTGGAGGGCCCCATTGCTCGGACAACAAGCTTATTCCAACGCTCTATAGCATCCGCATTTGTCAATACTACTCCAAAAGTCGCCGGGCTATCAGGTTCGATCTCTTGTGGTGTTTCCACCCGGGGTCGGCGTCTATGGCCTTGAGGATTTTGTCGGTTGGCCATCACTTGTGAATAAGTACCTGGAATAGCATGCATTAGCAACCCCAAACAAACAATTACAATCAAAAGTACAATGAATGTGGGCATACAAGTCACATAGGGCAAAATGGTTACCATATGTCAATTCAACCAATCAATTGTGCTTCAAGCAATCAACTAATATTGCAAATACATATAATAATCATTTAAAAGCCCTATTATTCAAAGTTCAAGCCTAATTCATCATCAATTCCTTCAAATATGTCCAAATTTACATGCCCACAAGGTGTTTGATAATTTGCCCGAAAGAAGAATGCATCCAAAACATAGCAAAAATATCACCACAATCACCTAATATAATCCTCAACATGTAATTCTCAAGAAATCTATAAGAAAGAACGAGATTCTTACCGAAATTCTTGAAATTTCACAAAAGGGAGGAATTTTGAGCCCTATGTGCTTTTTCTCCCAATTCTTGAATTCAACCACTAATTTGATGCAATTGGTGAATGGATTATGATAAGAGTATGTTTATATTCTCGGATTTTGAAAGAAATTGGGAGTTTACCACAATGGGGGAAGGTGGGCGACCGTTTTGTGTGAAGAAGGAAGAGATTTTTGAAAAAAAAAACAGAGTCTGGCTGACTCTTTAAACTCTCATCGGGGTGACGCACGGGCCGTGCATGGTACGCACGGGCTACCCGTGCGTCATGCCGTAGCACCAAAAAATTTCTCCCCAGGTACGCACGGGCCGTGCGTAAGGCGCACGAGTGGCCTGTGCGTAAGGCCGTAGCAACTCGAAAACCCCTCTCCAGGGGCGCACGGGTGGTGTGCATAGGCACGGGTTACCCGTGCGTCCCTGGGAAGCTATAGTCAGGTATTTTTTTTATTTTTATTTTTTTTTTCACACAAAACACACAAAATTGGAATAAACTACACACAAAAAAATGAAATTCACTCGAAAAACCGTTGGGTTGCCTCCCAACAAGCGCTACATTTAACGTCTATTAGCTTGACTCAAACTCGAGCATATAACTGGGGAGCATATCAATCCTCTACATAATAGTTCCATATGCTACTCCAATCATCCCTTATTTTTATCAACTTTCCTTATTTCCATCTCTTTCTTTCTTTTGAGAATTGCCTTAAATTACAATCCTTCGCCCCCAAGTTTGTTTCTATGAGAATTCACAGTATAGCCTCGATTTTTTTTTCTTCCTCTTTTGTTCCAATTAACCAATTATGCCCATTTTCCCACTTTTCAATTCCCACTCCTTCAACTCCATTTATTCCCTTTACTCCACGTTATACACTCGAGTTTAGGGTGATGGATCTATCAAGTTCAAAGCTTAAATCTTGTGGTTATCAAAAAATAGGCAATAGGTTCAACTTGGCTAACAAGGAATTTCATCATCTTTAGGAAAGCAAAAGGCTTGAAAGGCTAACAAAGATGACCTTTTATCACATTCATAATTTGCATACAACATGTGGCTTCGACAGAGATACCCGAGCAAGTTCTAGAATTCTGACAACACGAATGATACCCTCAATCACAACAAGACTGCACAAGATATAAGCAGTAAAGGCTCAAAGCTCACATGCTTGTCAAAATGTAATTCAAGGCATCAAACCAAGTTTTTCATATTAACATGCTCAATGTCATCTATTCAAGGCTCAATCAACTCATACTCATCATCCAATTCCAACAATACGAATCTTTCAAAATCACCACACAAACAATAAGTTGCAACAAGTCAGGTCAACACACTCTCTAACCACTAAGAAAGCAATAGACGTGCTAAAGCCATAAACGTGCTCTAATGCAATGCCACCTAGAATGCTCTAATGCAACTATATGAAAACACAAAATGCATGATTTTTTTTATGTATCCACACTTTTCATATATTAAAATACTATCTCTCCCCCCAAACTTGAATGAAATTATATCGTCCTAAGGGGAAAAATAGAATTTCAATAACGAAAAGTGGGGATATACCTGAATCACTGCGGAGGAGGTGGCAGGAAGCGGCCTTGTGAGATATGCCACATTTGTAACTGTTGGAGCACTTGCCACGTCTCCTCGGAAGGCCGGTCATAGTTCTCGCGGAACGCGAGAAAATCAGCCTGATGCTGCCTCAAATCCTCCCCCTGTTGCCGCAACTCCTCACCTTGACGACGCAAGTCTTTCCCAAATGCATATAACATGTCCTGAAAATCAGTGCCGCGTTGGGGCCCGCCACTATGAGAGACACCGGGGACGATCCCGCTTTGAGAACGTCGGGGTAATCGCCTCCTTGTGAGGACTCGGGTATATCATATCCAATTTGGGGGTGATGAGGTTCCACCCCATTTCTCTTCTATGTAGCTCAAATGCCTCCGCTACCAAGTCTTCCTCATCCGGGAAGCCGTGAACTCAAGCACCTCTTCCTCGCCTTTATAGCGTTTGTAATTACATTATGCGTTCCGAATTCATGAGGAAGTTTATGGTGTCCGCTGCAGTATCTTGATGGTGTACGTCGGGTTAGGCAATGGAAAGGAGGCACCTTTCTTTTGTAGAAGAACCAGCATATTGTCTTCATTGGCGACAAAGTTCATGTGGTGCAGAGAAGCTAAATTAATTCGATTGTTGCCCGGTATAGGCTCCATGCCTCCAAAATCGATGTTGAAATTGCGGGTGATAGGGGTAATCAGACCCCCTATAGTATGTAACGAAATACCGGATTCCAGATCCAAGAATATTTAGCAGTGCGGGCTTCCTATAACATGGGCCCCGTTTCCGGCATTTTCACTAGGAGGCGCCAAAAGTCGGCTTGATCATACCGATAAGCTGGTTGGAAAGGTGCATCGGTAGGGACTTCAAATATGGCGTTCAACTGTTCTGTGCTTAATAGTCGCTCCACGCTCCCCAACTGAAAGTTTACCCCAATTACCTCGCCTCCTATATCTTTGATCATTTTTACAGTGCTTAGAAATTCGAGCGTGAATTTCTTATAGCTGGGCCACCTTCTTCTCATAAAAGTTGTCCACCCGACCCTTTCGAATAATCGCCACACATCCTCGTGTATCCCAAGAAACCGAGTGCAATCATCATTAGCATATTTGGAGGGCCCCATTGCTCGGACAACAAGCTTATTCCAACGCTCTATAGCATCCGCATTTGTCAATACTACTCCAAAAGCCGTCGGGCTATCAGGTTCGATCTCTTGTGGTGTTTCCACCCGGGGTCGGCGTCTCCGGCCTTGAGGATTTTGTCGGTTGGCCATCACTTGTGAATAAGTACCTGGAATAGCATGCATTAGCAACCCCAAACAAACAATTACAATCAAAAGTACAATGAATGTGAGCATACAAGTCACATAGGGCAAAATGGTTATCATATGTCAATTCAACCAATCAATTGTGCTTCAAGCAATCAACTAATATTGCAAATACATATAATCATCATTTAAAAGCCCTATTATTCAAAGTTCAAGCCTAATTCATCATCAATTCCTTCAAATATGTCCAAATTTACATGCCCACAAGGTGTTTGATAATTTGTCCGAAAGAAGAATGCATCCAAAACATAGCAAAAATATCACCACAATCACCTAATATCATCCTCAACATGTAATTCTCAAGAAATCTATAAGAAAGAACGAAATTCTTACCGAAATTCTTGAAATTTCACAAAGGGGAGGAATTTTGAGCCCTAGGTGCTTTTTCTCCCAATTCTTGAATTCAACCACTAATTTGATGCAATTGGTGAATGGATTATGATAAGAGTATGTTTATATTCTCGGATTTTGAAAGAAATTGGAAGTTTACCACAATGGGGGAAGGTGGGCGACCGTTTTGTGTGAAGAAGGAAGAGATTTTTGAAAAAAAAAACAGAGTCTGGCAGACTCTTTAAACTCTCATCGGGGTGACGCACGGGCTACCCGTGCGTCATGCCGTAGCACCAAAAAATTTCTCCCCAGGTACGCACGAGCCGTGCGTAAGGCGCACGGGTGGCCCGTGCGTAAGGCCGTAGCAACTCGAAAACCCCTCTCCAGGGGCGCACGGGTGGTGTGCATAGGCACGGGTTACCCGTGCGTCCCTGGGAAGCTATAGTCAGGTATTTTTTTATTTTTATATTTTTTTTCACACAAAACACACAAAATTGGAATAAACTACACACAAAAAAATGAAATTCACTCGAAAAACCGTTGGGTTGCCTCCCAACAAGCGCTACATTTAACGTCTTTTAGCTTGACGCCTGTTTTCGTCCAGTCACGGGTCGCGCAAGGTGATAGATGTCACCTCCTCTTGGTTACCTCGGTGGAAGTAATGCTTAATCCATTGGCCGTTTACCATGAAAGTCTCTCCTTCTTTTGTCAACAGTTCCACGATTCCGGGAGGATTCAACACTTTCTTTATTACGAATGGACCCGACCACCTAGACTTGAGTTTTCCCGGGAAAAATTTAAGGCGTGATTGTACAAGAGTAGCGGTTCTCCTGGCAAAAACTCTCTTTTCTTGATCTTTTTATCATGCCACCTCTTGGTTCTTTCTTTGTAAATTCGGGAGTTCTCGTAGGCTTCATCCCGAAACTCTTCCATCTGATTCAAATGGAGCAACCTCTCTTCACCGGCCTTTTGAAAATCCATATTTAGCTTCTTGACCGCCCAAAATGCTTTGTGTTCCAACTCCACCGGCAAATGACATGATTTCCCAAAAACAAGCTGGTATGGGGATGTGCCCAACGGTGTCTTATATGCAGTCCGGTATGCCCACAGAGCATCATCCAATTTTAACGCCCAATCCTTCCGGTTGATGTTCACCGTCTTCTCAAGGATTTGTTTGATCTCCCGGTTAGCCACTTCTATTTGTCCATTGGCTTGTGGATGATATGCCAATGCAACCTCATGTTTCACCCCATATTTTGCTAACAAGTTGCTCATCAACTTATTTACAAAATGTGACCCTCCATCACTAATTAGAGCTCTTGGAGTGCCGAATCTAGTAAATATATTTTTCTTAAGGAATCGCATCACAACTTGAGCATCATTTGTTTTGGACGGAATCGCCTCTACCCAACGGGATACATACTCCACTGCGAGTAGAATATATTGATAACCCGAAGATGATGGGAATGGGCCCATAAAGTCAATCCCCCATACGTCGAACAATTCCACTTCAATTACATTTGTCATTGGCATCTCGTGTCTCCTTGAAATGTTTCCCATCCGCTGACACCTGTCACATTGTTGCACAAACAAATAACAGTCATTAAATAAAGTGGGCCAATATAGCCCACTTTTCAATACCTTTGCCGCGGTGCGAGTTGGGCCGAAATGTCCTCCGGAGGGTGCGGAATGACACTGTTATAAGACTCCCTTCCACTCTTCTTGAGGTACGCATTGTCTTATGATTTTGTCCGCGCACCTCTTAAAGAGTAGGGGATCGTCCCACATGTAAAACTTTACGTCATGAAAGAACTTCTTCTTTTGATATGGCGATAGGTCCGGAGGTAAAACTCCTGCTGCCAAATAATTGACAAAGTCCGCATACCACGGAAATTTTGCCTCGAGCATGAGTAATCGTTCATCAGGAAATTCTTCTTTTATCAATCCTGTGCTTCCTTGCGCTCCCTCTTGGTTTTCAATTCGAGACAAGTGGTCTGCCACCACATTTTCACATCCTCTCCGGTCCTTGATTTCTACATCAAACTCTTGCAATAGTAAGATCCACCGAATCAACCTTGGTTTCGCATCTTTCTTGTCAAAGAGATATTTGATGGCCGCATGGTCGGTGTGAACAATCGTTTTCGTCCCAATCAAGTATGATCTAAATTTATCAAATGCGAAAACAATCGCCAACATCTCTTTCTCGGTCGTGGTGTAATTCTGTTGAGCATTGTCCAACGTTCTACTAGCATAATAGATGGACCTGAACAATTTATCCCTCTTTTGACCAAGAACAACCCCTACCGCAAAATCACTCGCATCACACATCAACTCAAATGGTTGACTCCAATCTGGGGCGACAAGTATAGGTGCGGTCACCAATGCTTTCTTCAACGTTTCGAATGCCTGCAAACAATCATTGGAAAAATTGAAAGCAGCATCTTTTTCTAGCAATTTGCTCAAAGGCTTAGAAATTTTAGAAAAGTCACGGATAAACCTTCTATAAAATCCGGCATGGCCTAAGAAGCTCCGAATGGCTTTTTCGTTTGTAGGAGGCGGTAATTTCTCGATTGCTACAATCTTTGCTCTATCGACTTCCAAACCTGCAGACGAGACTCGATGACCAAGTACAATACCATCGCGTACCATAAAATGGCACTTTTCCCAATTGAGTACAAGGTTGGTCTCTTCACAGCGCTGTAAAACTAAGGAAAGATTGTGAAGACAACTATCAAAATAATCACCAAACACAGAGAAATCGTCCATAAACACCTCCATAACTTTCTCAATTAGATCGTGAAATATAGCCATCATACAACGTTGGAAAGTGGCAGGTGCATTACATAAACCAAATGGCATGCGACGGAATGCAAATGTGCCATAAGGACATATAAATGTTGTTTTTTGTTGGTCTTCCGGCGCGATCATGATTTGATTGTACCCGGAATAACCATCTAAAAAGCAATAATAATCATAACCTTCAAGACGATCCATCATCATATCGATAAAGGGGAGGGAGAAGTGATCTTTTCGAGTGGGATCATTAAGTTTTCTATAATCAATGCATATTCGCCACCCGGTAACAATTCTAGTAGCAATTTGTTCATCCTTCTCATTTTTCACTACCGTTACCCCCCCTTTTTCGGCACCACTTGTACCGGACTTACCCATGAACTATCAGATATAGCATAAATGATCCCAGCATCTAACCATTTCAACACTTCCTTTCAACACTTAGTCGTCTTTGGTTTTGCACTGATGGTTTATAAACATCTTCCATCCGAATTTTATGCATTACAATGGATGGACTTATGCCTTTTAAATCAGTTATAGACCATCCGATTGCCGACTTATATTTTCGTAAAACCCTTAACAATTTATCAAGTTGAGTTGGAGTGAGAAGTGATGAAACAATTACCGGATTTTCATTATTTGCCCCAAGAAATGCATACTTGAGGTGTTCGGGTAACTGCTTGAGTTCTGGCGTTGACATTGTTGTTTCAGGGCCACGCACGGGTAGCATGTGCTCCGACGCACGGGTCGTGTGTGACCCTTTTTCCTCAACTCTACCTTCGGCAACACACACGGGTTGCCCGTGCTCAGGCACCCGACCCGTGTGTCCTACCCTTGTCTCAATTTTCTCTTCGGCAACACGCACGGGTTGCCCATGCGTAGACGCACGGGCCATGCGTGCCTGAAGGATTTGCTCCCTTGTTTTAGATTTTGTGCTCTCGCCTCTTGCGCTCCTAGGTAGTTCCTGCATATGATCTAAAGCACAAACATAGTCGTACAAATCTTGGTTATCAAAGTCAAGCACAAAACTCGACATCAAGCACGAGTGGGTTAGTCCAAATTCCAAATCGTCTTTAGACAATATATGATCAACGTAATCCTCAATGCACGAACTAACTATATCCAGAAAATTACAATTCTCCACCGTATCATGAAATTTCATTGCCTTATATATAGAAAATAAAACATGCTCATCATTAACACGTAACATGAGCTCCCCTTTTTGTACGTCTATTAAGGCTTTACTGGTAGCTAGAAATGGACGTCCAAGTATCAGTGGAACATCACGATCTTCTTCCATATCAAGAACTAAGAAATCTATAGGGAATATAAATTTATCAACTTTTACCAGCACGTCTTCTATAATTCCCCTTGGATATATAAGTGACCGGTCCGCAAGTTGCAATGTCACCGTGGTTGGCTTCACTTCGCCTAGTCCAAGCTTCCTGAAAATGGACAAAGGCATCAAATTAATACTTGCCCCCAAGTCACATAATGCTTTATTAAAGAAGTTACCACCAATAGCACAAGGGATAGTGAAACTCCCCGGATCTTTTAGTTTTTGTGGTAGCTTTCTTTGAATGATTGCGCTACATTCTTCCGTCAGATTCACCATTTCAAAGCTTGTCATCTTCCTCTTCTTCGACATAACATCCTTAAGAAATTTTGCATAATTTGGCATTTGCTCTAGTGCGTCTGCAAAAGGAATGTTAATGTGCAATTTCTTAAATATATAAAGGAATTTTACAAATTGATCATCAAGCTTTTTCTTTTGAAATCTTTGGGGAAAGGGAAGAGATATAGGCAATTTAGATATGTTAGAATTAGACGATGAATTTATCTTCTCAGCCCCTGTTCGTTCCACCTCTTGTCTCTCTTTTTCCCCATCTTTCATCACCGATTCAACCGTTCCCGGCTTAGATGCTTCCTCCGAAATTTCCAGATTTCCAGATTTTTCTTTAGGCCCCTCATATTCCGTGCCGCTTCGTAAGCGAATAGCCTTGCATTGTTCCTTAGGATTCATCTCCGTATTACTTGGAAATTGACCCTTTTGATGTTGACCACCCACAATTGTAGCCAATTGACCCACTTGATTTTCAAGATTCTTTATTGAGCTTGTCACTTGGGTCATTTGTAGTTCCATCTTATCCATCCTAGAATCTTGCCTAGTGAATCGACTCCTCGTGTCACTCATGCATTCGATTGATTTGTGAAGGAGGTGAGTGCATCCTCCAACAATGATTTGCCTTCCACATTTCCATCTCCAATTGAAGTATTAAATCCCGACGGTGGTTGTAACATATTCTTTGTATTGGCATAGGAGAAATTTTCATGGTTTCTCAACCCCGGATGGTAATGTGTTGGGTTTGAATTGTTCCGAAAATTGTTAAAATTCCAGTTATTCACATAATTGACCTCCTCCATTGGATATAGAAGAGCTTCACTACCCGTGCTCATGTTTGTTTCTGGCCCTTTCGTTAAAACACCCAATTGAGTTGTCAAAGCCGCCACTTGTGCTGTTAGCGCTTTAATCGGGTCTACATCCGAAATTTTGGCTACTCGTTGTACATTGGATCTTTCAGACGGTCACTGGTAACTATTCATAGCCATTCTTCAAGAAGGTTCAAGGCATCTTGTGGAAACCTTGCCAACAATGCTCCTCCCGCTGCGGCATCAACAAAGGCCCTCGTTTGCCCCATTAAACCGTTGTAGAAGAAACATAACTATTGATCCTCTGGGAACCCATGTTGTGGACATCTTCGTAACAAATCCCGAAATCTTTCCCAAGCCTCATATAAAGGCTCCGAATCGAACTGTCGGAATTGAGTAATCTCGCTTTTGAGCTGCAAAGTTTTGCTCAGTGGAAAGAATTTAAACAAGAACTTTTGGCTCAATTTGTCCCATGTGCTCACGCTTCCTTGCGTCAAAGTACCCAACCAATTTCTCGCCTTATCCCTCAAAGAGAACGGGAATAGGTGCAATCTTATGGCGTCATCCGAGACTCCATTCATTTTGATCGTATTGCATATTTGGATAAATGAGCAAGGTGAGAATTAGGATCTTCAGTTGCGAACCCCCAAACTGGTTCTGTTGTACCATATTGATCAGTGCCGGTTTGAGCTCGAAATTGTTGGCATTGATTGGAATATGGGCAATGCCACCGTAATTAAGATTCGTTTGTGGTCGAAAGTAATCACGAATGGCTTGCTGTTGAGCTGGTATCGGTAGATCGTTTACTCCATTGTTACCCGGTATTGGTAACTCATTGATCCTGTTGATCCCATTGTTACCCCTGTGTTCTTCCTCCAAATCCCCCATTATCGGATTTTGTTTTCTTTCAGCCCGTCTAGTGGTAGCACTGATTCTTCACGCGAAAGCCTCAACTTCCGGTATGAGCGGTATTAAGTCCCCTCGCCTAGAGCGCGTGTTCATGCACTACCTGGACCAAACTAAAAGGAACAAGTCAAATAATGTAGAATTAAAGTTAAACCAAAATATAAAATAAAAATGTCTAAATTGAGAATAATTCTATCTATCGCAATATTAGCACCAAAAATTGTATTAGTCCCTGGCAACGGCGCCAAAAACTTGTTCGCCTTTATTTTTAGCTTCACCGCAAGTGTACGTTATAGAAAAAAGGGTAGCAAGGTCATATCCACAGAGACTAATAGATTTATGTACTAAGTATTAACCGAGATAGCTTATTTTTATTTAGACGATCGCAATTTAATGATTTTTGTTATGAGATTAAGACAAGCTAGAATCCTAAAACACAAGACTAAGATAACACAATTGATAGAAGTATCAAAATGATGAAACGGATTCCCGAGTTAAGGTTTCGATTAATATCACTCTTGTTGTCCGATTTAATCCAAGCCAAGTTATTATCAATATTCCTATAAAACGATCACAAAGATATTTTATCCTCCCTCTCGAGATGTATATAAAACGTAGATTGAAATACTTATGCTAGCATCTCTACTCAACATGAAGTACTCAACTCCCAAAAGTTCAAAAGATCAAATGTCTTCACCTATATTTACAAACCTCTCGATTCATGCAAATATTTGTGTCGAGTACTCAAGATCCGATATGGAAACTCATCTCTCGAATTATGAATCAATATATCAAACAAGTTAAATCATTGATCAAGTGATAAAACAAGAATAAGCTCAAAGTACTCAAATAGGCTTCAAGATAATAACTTCAACTAAGATTAAAACATCCAACAAGAGTTCATTAATCTACTTCTAAAACCCGGAAATCTAAAGAGTTTAGCTACACATGATTCCTAAACAATCCATAGACAAATTGTTCATAGCCATGACAACTAAAAATGCAAGATAAAAACTACAAGAGAAGCAAGAAAAACTTAGGAAAGTTGACAATCTCTCGATTTATCTCCGTTCCTTGAGCTCCGATGCAACCCGATTATCTCCTTGATGTCCTCTTTCAAGAATATACTCTTATCTTGTGTTGTAGATCCCAAAAATGTCAGAATGTCCTTGGTGTGCGCCCCAAAAGTGCTTAAATACCCCCTCCAATTCTAGGTCATGTTGCTGTCAAGGTAATGCATTCCAGCAAGTCCGTAGGCAATTTTTCTGTTCACCAATCAGTGCACGAGCCGTGCGTGATACGCACGGGTGACCCGTGTGCATGTTCGTAAGGTATGTTCTGACCTTCAGTGGCGCACGGGTGGTGCGTGCAATGCACGGGCTACCCGTGCGCATTGCCGTACCCTCATTTCTGCTTTCCCAGGGGCGCACGGGTGGTGCTTAGGCGCGCGCCCTACCCGTGCGTCATGTATTTTCCATCATTTGTGGTATTTCTTCTTCGCAATGCTCGTATTTGTATCCAAGTTCCTTCAAATGTCACTAAATTCCTACAAAACGAACAACGCATAATATCTTTCCCACAAAAAGCGAATATGAATCATTTCGTATGAGTTTATGCACGTTTAGTCACCATTTTAACCATAAATACGCCCCAAATACATGCAAAACTCGCACCTATCAGTTTAATAAAAATCTGGATTGTAAAACGATAATGACTGAATTATAAAATATTAATATTATCTGATAAATATAATTATAATTTATATAATAATAATTGAAAAATATGGGATATTACAAAACTGCTATCCGATTCCCTATCCTCTCCACAAGTTAGATTGTATAAAACAGTTTGAATTAAGTTCCTAGAAAATCACAACACTTTGTTGAATACATTAGCCCCCCCTGAGTCATGCATGTGATATTTGAGTCTTGCTCACTGGCGGATCCATGGTGTGGCGCGAACCTGGGCCCTGTTCCACCCCTCTTTTTTCTTGTTTTTTAAAAAAAAAATTAGTTATAATTTGTATTATGGAGAAATTACATAAAATACTCTTTCCGGTAAGCATACCACAAAATACGCTCCTATCACTTTTGTACCTATTTGTTTTTCATTTTTTTACGCTCCTGCATATTTATTTTTCATGTTTTTTTTTGTTTTTTTTTGTTCCTATATTGTGTTATATGTTATATATGTTGTTTCAATGTTGTTTAAATTTGTTTCTTTGTTGTTTCGATGTTTCAAAACAACTTTTACCTTTTTTATGCTATTTTTTGTTCATATATTGGTGTACATTGTTTCTATTGTTTCTGTGTTATTCGATAATATTTTTAATATTGTTCTAATAATTTTTTTTGTTGTTTCCATGTAGTGTGTTCAATGTGTAAATATAGTTTTTTCCTATTTTTATTTTATTCATGTTGCCATCTCTCGACCGGCTAGTAGTGCTTCATAGTCTGCTTCATTGTTGGTCGCTGGGAACTGGAACCGTACGGCCGAGTAGTAGCATTTGTGTTTTGGATTGATTACCAAAATCCCGCCCCTTGCTTGGTCTGCGGTGGAAGATCCGTCGACAAATAATTTCCATTCTTGCTCTTCGATGATGTCTAGTCGGATTGACGGAGTGAACTCTGGAATGAAGTCTGCCAGTTCTTGTCCTTTGATCGTCGTCCTTGGCTCGTATGAAATTTCGAACTGGCTGAGCTCAACAGCCTATTTGATCATCCGACCTGAGGTGTCGGGTCGGTGCATGACTTGTTTCAGAGGATAGTTTGTTAATACAATGATTTTGTGCTCCAAAAAATAAGGCCTTAGCTTTCGTGCCGAGATGACCAATGCATATGCTAGCTTTTCCATCCGAGGATATCTCGATTCGGCATCATCGGGGGGCCTGGGCGATATAATAAATCGGATGTTGAATTGAATTATCCAATATGATGAGTACCGAGCTGACATCATACTCGAAAACTGCGAGGTATAAGTACAAGTCTTCCCCCTGGCTTGGGTTTTGCAGAACAGGGACAAACACTAAGTGTTGTTTCAACGATTCAAATGTTGCCTGCGTCTGCTCGGTCCATTCAAAATCCTTGTTTTTCTTTATTATCTCGAAGAATGGTTTACATTTTTTGTCGATCTCGAGATGAATCTACTTAGAGTGGCTAGGCGCCCGAGTTACTTTGCACTTTTTTAACAGAGTTAGGGGGTTCTAGGTCGACTATAATTTTTATTTTATCTGGACCTTTGGCTGACCATATATCTTAAAAATTTACCCGAGCTGACCCCGAATGTACATTTTTTTGGGTTTAACATCATCTTGTACTCGCGTAAAATTTTGAACATTTCATTAAGATCGGAAAGATGATCGAGATACTGAGAGATTTTACAAGCATATCATCTACATAGACTTCCATAGTGTGTCCTATCAGTTTTTCAGACATCTTGTTGACTAACCTCTGATAGGTCGCCCCAGCGTTCTTTAGGCCGAATGGCATCATCTTGTAGGAATAAACTCATCGGGACAAGTAGAAGGATGTATTTTCTTCGTCGTTCGGATGCATCCGGATCTGGTTGTAGCCTGAATATGCATCCATGAAGCTCATTAATTCGTGGCCTGCTGTGGCGTCGACCATGTAGTTTATGTTCGGAAGGAGGTAACTGTCTTTCGGGCACGGCTTGTTTAAATCTGTGAAATCTACGCAGAGACGCCACTGCCCGTTACTCTTCTTGATAAGGATAGGGTTGGCCACCCATCTCGGGTAGAGTGCTTCCCGATGAATTTATTATCCAAGAGTTTCGACTTCGGCCTCCAACGCGCTTTTGCCGTCCAGGGCCTAATTTTCTTTTCTTCAACCACACGGGTAGAGGGTGAGGTCGATACTTAGATGATGGCAGGCATGCTTGGGATGGATGTCGAGCATGTCCGAGTGCATCCATGCAAAAACATCGAGATTGTTGCTCAGAAATTCGATCAGCTCCGATCTGAGCGGCTCTTGCAGATTGTGACCGATTCTGAGCTGGCGCCCCCTATTTTGCTTATCGACATCTACTATGTCGATCTCTTCTACTGGCTCGCATGTTTTCATTTCTTACTCTGCCCCTCTTTTTTCTGCAGAAGTAACTCTTTTTCCTCGGTCATTGGTTCATTCCTGGGTTGTTGACCTGGGTCGACTTCTGTCGGAACTATTTGGTTGCCCATTTTGATTTTCGGCTCGGTCTCATCTTCTGTCAACTTGCTGGATTCCCCTTTCTCGATAAAATTTATTTTAACCGACCTGATCTTGAGGGAGCACTCCCGAGATTCTCTCTGATTTCCTTTGTGGACGGCTTCTCCGTCCGGGGTAGAAAACTTGATGCATAAATGATATACCGAGACGGTTGCCTTCGAGTGATAGAGCAGCGGTCGTCTGATAATGGCGTTATACTCGGAGTCTGAATTGATGATCTTGAATGTGGTTATCACAGTTCTTTTATGCGCCCCCTGGCCCATCTGAATAGACAAATCCACCTCACCAAGTGGTATAATTCTTCCTCCCCCAAACCCCAAAATATTGTCGTTGCATGATCGGATGTAGCTGTCGTCTACGTTTAATCTCCTGATGGCTCGGATGTAAATGATCGAGGCGTAGCTACTCGAGTCGACAAGGATCCTGTGCATGGGAATGCCCAGGATCGGTGTTGTGATGACCAAAGGGTCGGAGTGAGGATGTACGAGCTGATCAGTATCTTGATCGGAAAAAGTAAAGTATCCCGTCGGGCAACCTTCTCGGATCTCTGCAACCCAGACTTGTTTTTCAGTGTTTGCGGCTTCTCAGATTTTGGCCTTTCTCTTTCGAACGGACCGGTTGTCCTCGAGCGCCATTCTCTACACTATTTTCATGATCTCCCGAATGAGATCCCTACACTCGTTTGTTTCATGCCCGATAAATTTGTGGTAACAACAGTATATGTTGTCGTCTAACTTGGAAGGATCCATCTTCAATGGGCGAGCTAGTGGCAACTAATTCAGATTTTTGATATCATTCCAAATGGCTGATGGGGTATGGGTCGAGGTGCTCCTCATCACCGCTACTTGTGCGCGGACTTCCTGATACGACTTGTATCCCGTGGTCAGATTCTCTGAGAAAGACTTGAATCCCGACCCGGAACCAGAAGCGGCTTATTTCTTGCCATCTTTTTTGGCGCCCTGAGTTTTCTGTTCGGGCCATAATCTGGCCATAGCTTCCTCGGCACAGATGTGACGCTCTACCCGAATAAGGAATTCTTGGTATGTGCTCGCCCCAAACTCGTGGACGGCATAATTGAACCGATTATCTGGTGCGAGCCCAACCCTGGCGGCTATTAGCATTGCATCGTCTGAGACTGAGTCCATCTCTCGGATTTTCTTATTGAACCTAGCAATGTAAATCTTCAGCGGCTCATCTTTTTACTATTTGATGTTCACAAGGGAGTCCTTCGGTGCCGCACGGATCTTGGATGTCAGAAAGTGGGTGGTGAAAGCGGTCATCAAATCGATCCAAGATCGCACGGACCCCTAGGGTAGGGTCCGAAACCATCGATGGGCTCGGTCGCCCAGAATCAGAGAAAATGCTCTGCATAGAATAGCATCGCTCAGGTTATACAACTCCATCCATGCCAAGTGCTTGTGGATTTGAGTAGTTAAGTCGGTCTCTCCATCGTATGTGCCAATCTAGGGACCTTAAACTTGAGGAAGAGGAGTTGAAAAATATGCGAGCGAAGGGTGACACGACGTCGTGCGGTCTACCATCGGCCGGGATGGTATTGAGCATCATCAGTGTTTTCTCCAACTCGTTCAAATGGCGGTGGCGTAGTATCTCCGCCTCCCTTTCATTAATCGGACTAGGACCTTGAGCCCGGTTGGCCCTAGGTGGCTCTCTGTCATCAGGAAATCGCAATTTGGAATTAATGGATCAGAGGCCGTTCTCGGAGTGGGTCCGACCTAATCATTACGCAAAATCGGCGGGCCCGATGGGGGCACTGAAGCAACGGTGATGATTCAACCACTCGGTTGTGTTTGCCCGCATCATCTCGCGATCTTCTCCTTCTCCTTTCATGTCTTTCATCGGGTTGTCTATTTCGGGAGTTAACTTCTTGATTGTCGTTGTTTGAGGGTAACGGATCTTGTGGGTTGGCATTTGTGTTTAGTGGTGGATCGGCTCGTGGGGGATTTATTGGTGGGGGAGGTTGTATTTGTGGTGGATTATTTGCAAGGATTTGGGTAACAAGCTGATTTATCTGTTGGATAAAATTTGGGTTAGCAAGGAGCTGTGTGAGGGGCAATAAAGCCGCCTCGATCCCAGCTGGGGGTATGTTTTGGCCATTATGATTATCTTGGGGTGGATCTTCGTTTCTACGCAAGTTTCTGGAATTCTCACTCATTTTGGCAGGAAAGTGAAATAAATACCTTATCTGGAATAGCTTGGATGTCTTGAAAATTTAGCTGGACTAAACGGTGCCCTCCTTCTAGCGCCAATTTGTTGACGTGCTTCTTGGGTCAACAAACAAAATATATGAATAAAACGACGTGGAAATTAAAGGAACGCTTGGAAAATATAAGAAAAATGGCTAATTCTGTCTTTTTATACTGAAGACCGAGCAGAGCTTGTCTGGTCGGTTTCATCTCTCAATTTGAATCTTACAAGCTTTATAGTAGTATTATCTCTCCTGTCTTTTTCCTAATAAATGAGATTTATTTATACTAATACAATTAGTGGGCTAATCATCATTACATCTATCCTAATAGTGGGATTATTGTGTGGCACGTGTCTTCTCCCTGGTGTGCATAAGGTGCATGCTGACCATGTGTTGGGAAGAACTTGTTGACTTGTCCATTTGACTAGTTGACAGGTGGCGTCTTGGTCTGCCACTGGAATGTTGAATCCACTTAGTGGGAGATTTATTGAGTGGAGCACTTGCTTGATCTTGTTAGGTTATAGTGGACCAAGCTCAACTCGTGCCACGTCATCAGCTCGGTTGCCACATCATCAGATCGGTTGCTTACGTCATCCTGGTCGGTCCACGTCATCTTGGACGGCTTACGTCATCATCAGCTGAATGGCCACGTGGACCTATTTTTGTCCAGCTCGGCTCGGGTATCATCAGTATCTTTACTTCATCATACCCAAATCATTTGTTGTTTCTCAATTAGGCAAGGAAGAAAACAATAAGAGATGTTGTGATTGATTTAAGTAGTTAGTCCTCACAAAAGTTGGATATGAATGTTAGAAGGGGCGTAGCCAGCCCGCATAATTCCCCTAGCCCAAAATTGTTTTCCACCTAGCTCAACTATTTTTTCCCCTTAAAAAATATATATAATTTTTTTCCATAAAAAAATGGGACAAAAAAAAATTTGGTATTTTAGAAGTTAAATTAACATTTTTAGTACAATGTTAAAAACAAAAGGCCATTCAATATATTTTTGTAATTCTTTGGAGCCTCTATTGAAACAATTTAATAAAATTTGCATACTTACATACATAGACTTACGTATAATTAAGGCCCTCAAAATTGGGGGCCCTAGGCCATCGCCACCCTGGTTATTAGGATGTTTTTATAGCGTATATGTCAATGTATTTTACTTTCAATAACCAGCGCAGTCAACAATAACTGAACACAACAATTTTATATCCAAATAACATTAAAAATATATATCCATAATAGATTACATGATCACCACAAAAGTTAAGGTATTGATTATTATTGTCTCACAAAAATTCTTGTCAGACCGTCTAACGGGTCTTTACGTTGGACGGATTCAACCCGACTAGGTTTTTTCGTAATTTCATGTACCAGTGGTATGTTTGTAATATTATTTTTTTAATTTAAAGTATTAATATTCCTACTAAAAATTATTAGTAGTCTTATTTAAAAATATTATGTTTTTCGATTAAATGTATTTTAGCATCCTCTTGAAAAGTAATAGTTTTCTTGATAAAAATATTAGTAGTTCTCCATAAAAGTATTAGTTCTTCTACCAAAAAGTATCAGCAGTCATCCTGAAAAATATTTAGTAGCACCCCTAAAAATATTAGTTTTCCTTCCAAAAAATATTAGTAGTCCTCCTAAAATGTATTAGCAGCGGCTAGCGGATGTGGTATTGGTACTTGTGCGGGTTGTTAGTGGGCTCTGACGGGTCGGATATTTGGATCCGTCTAACGAATTAGATCTGTTAGACTATCTGACATGAGACTAACCCTTATTGTTTTAATGCATGCAATTCTACTTGGATTCTTGATACTGGTGCAACTGCTTATATGTAGAGCTGGCAATGGGCTGGGCCGGGCCAACCCGGCTCGAGTCTATCAGGCTTTTGTAAAATTTCGGGTCGGGTCGAGCAGTCTGATTTTGGTTGGGCCACAAAATTGCCTTGCCCATCACATCCCATACATATACTTTATAGTAAAAATTTGGGCCGGTCTGTCGGTCCAAATAGGTTCGACTTTTTTCGGGCCTAAAAAAAATACAGCCCAACCCGATCCAAACCCAGCCAACCCACGGACCGGGCTTGATTTTGCCAACTCTACCCATATGATAAGTCATTTATCTATCTATACGAGCATGCCTGAACAAATTTAAATACCTCTTCACTGACCTATTGGCAATACTATCATTACAACACACATAGGTGATGTTCAACTTTCTGATTCATTATTACTTTCTATTGTGTTATATGTTTCCCTCATTTACATATAATTTGTTATCCATATCTAATCTTACCAAATCCAGTATGCTTTATGTTTTCTTTGTTCTCATTGTGTACTACATAACATGAAAATATTAAGGATGATTGGTTTTGCTAACGGGAATATTCATGGACTATATCATCTCATTCTAACACCTGTTATTTCTAATTCGGTTGTATATCAAGATTCTTTACTTTGTCATTCTAGACTAGGTCATATTTCAACAACTACATTGTCTTTAATTTCTCAAATACATATTTTTTCCTACTAAATTTGATTCTTGTGAAGTCTGTCATCATGCTAAACAAAAGAAGCTATCATTCCCTACCAGAACCCGTTGTAGTACTTGGATTTTTGAACTTGCACATTGTGATATATAGGGGCTCTTTTCTACTGTTTCAAATAATGGTTTCAAGTATTTCTTGATTGTATTAGATGATTATTCTAGATGTGTGTGATTACACATGATGAAGTATAAATATGAAACCAGAAATCACATTATTAGCTTTTATAATTTTGTGCTTACATAGTTCAACTGTATAAATATGAAGTATCAAATGGAATTATTTATCAGAAAGTTGTGTGGAAACACCACAACAAAATGGTTTAGTTGTAAGCAAACTCAACATATTCTTCAAATAGCTAAGCTCTTATGTTTAATTCTAATGTGCCTTTAAGAGTTTTGGAGGAATGTGTTATGACTGATGCACATATTATAAACATGGTTCCGACATATGTCTTACAGAATTAAACACCTTTTGAGAAACTTTTCAATAAACTTCGTTATTATACACATTTAAAAGTATTTGGTAGCCTTGCAAATGTGTCCACTCTTACAGGTCAAAGAACTAAATTTGATCCTAGAGCAACCAAGTGTTTTTTCCGCAGGATATCCTTAGGTTCAAAAGATTACAAACTTTATATTTTAAGCACTACCAAAATTATTGTTTCAAGGCATGTATCATTTCTGTGAAACAATTTTTCTTTTTAAACAAAAAGAATTCTTTATGATTTGCACTACTTATGAGAATTCTTTTGTCCTGTCAATGATGCTACTGTTAATACTAATGTCACTGGTGGCACTCAGGATGTTATTCCTCCTATACATGAAACACAAGTCGATATTGTTAGATGATCTACTAGATCTAGGCACTCCATATTATCTTAATATTTATGATTGGGCTCTTCCTAAATTACTTCATATCAACCACACAACTCAGTTTGTTTCCAAAGGAAAACAATATGATATTGGTAATCTTTGTCTTTAGATCAGTTATCTCACAAGCACAAAGTTTTCAAAGCTGCTCTAACTTAGCTAACTGAATCAAAACATATGCTCAAGCCAACAAAACCCTGAATGCCAGGATGCCAAGAAAGCTGAACTCACAGCTCTTGATGAGAAAATCAACACATGGATTCTTACAAATCTCCCTCTTATAAGTATTGTATTGGTTGTAAATGGGTCTTTAAAATCAAATATAAGGATGATGGTTCTATAGAAAGATACAAGGCTCGATTAGTGGCTAAAGGCTACACACAAGAAGAGGGATTGGATTTTTTTGATACCTTTCTCCTGTTACTAAACTAACAACAGTTAGATTGATTTTAGCTATTGCAGTTGTTCAAAATTTGTTCCTTCATCAATTGGATGTCAACACTGCCTTTTTACTTGAAGATTTGGATGAGAAAGTGTATATGAAGCCACCTTCAGGTTATTGTTGTAATGATGGCAGAGTTTGTAAACTCACAAAGAGCTTTTATGGTTTGAAGCAAACTTCAATACAATGGTTTCAAAAACTAACTTCTTGTCTTATTGCTTATGGTTTTATTCAATCAAAATCTTACAACTCTTTCGTCACCAAAATCAATGCTACATCTATAATAGTATTATGTGTATATGTTGATGACATAATTCTTTCTCGAAACAACATAATTGTAATCATGCTTTGCAAAAGCATTTGGATGATGTGTTCAGTATAAAAGATTTGGGGAGTCTCGAATATATTCTAGGCATTGAAATTGCAAGATGTTTTTAAAGGTATTACATTGTGCCAAAGAAAATATGCTCTTGATATTTCGGCAGAACCATGTTATCTAGGCTGCAAGCCTTGTTTTAGACCCATGGATTCAAAAGTTGATCTTAAACTACATGATAGTACTCCTCTTTCAAATCCTTATGAATACAATTGATTGGTAGGCAGGCTACTTTACTTAACAATAACAAAGCTTGATCTTTCTTATACTATACACACTTTATCCCAATATGTATCAAATCCAACTTCTTCCCATTTGGTTGCAGCACACAAGGTTCGCAGATATCTATAATCTAACCCTGGAAAAGGCTTGCTATATCCTTCAAAACCATCTCTTCAGCTCAAAGGTTATTGTGATGCAGATTGGGGAAGATACCCTGTTACAAAAAAAAGTTACATGCTATGCTATATGCATAGGAGATTCTCTAATTTCCTGAAAATCAAAGAAACAACCTACAGTAACCAGGTCTTCAGCAAAAATCCTGCAGAAGTTCAATGGTTAGCATACTCACTAAAGGATCTCCAGGTGCAACAATCAGGGCATTCTCTTCTATACACGAACATCAAATCATCTTATCATATTGCTCACAATTCCTGTTAGCATGATAGAACAAAACACATCCAAATAGATTGTTATTTCATTAGAAAAGATGAAAGTTGGACTAGTTAAACTTATACACATACCATCCACTAATCAAACTGTGGATATACTTACCAAACCTCAGTTTTCACAAGTTTTTTAGCACTTCATGCTCATGTTGGGCATGTTAGACATACATGCCTCACATGCGGTAGGTGTAAAGATGTACATCCAAACTCAAAGTCCAGCAGCAACACACAAGAAGAGAGCGGAAGTTAGTTATTTCAATTATAAAGCAGTTCACTTCTACTGTGTATATAAAAGAACATTGTACACTAATTTCATCAAGTTAGATAATTCTCATTTTATTCGAAACTTCAAGATACATTTCGTTCTTCTCTTTTCTGCATTCAATCAAGATGCAGTTCTTTGATTATGAACATGAGTTTTCTTTTGATTTGCATGTAACAAAGGCTAAAATATGGAGTAACCATCTTGAAAGAAGGCTTCTAAGCCTTCTGGAGGGAGTTTCCCTCTAAAATGATGAACGACAAGACATTTCCGTCCAAGATAAGAGTTTAATGGCATTGATAGTTGTACTCACGACTTGACTAATGATGAAACTAAATTGCAGGAAAATAAATCATTTGAGTGGGACTATTTTGAAATAATGAGACTAAAATCGCATTAGCGTATAGGACCAATACTACAATTTTTCTCAAATAGGAATATTAATGAGTTTGGATAAAATTAACTTGAACTTATCTTATCGACGGATTGTTTCCGTCAATAATTTTTTTTAATAATATTTTTTTAATTTTGTTATATTCCTCATATTTGTTACCAGTATAACCTGTGGAAACAATACATATCAAATGCACACACAAATTTACCTGAAGAAAACAATAATATCAGAATTATACACCAAATTCACATCAAATTTTAAATTCAAACTACTTTTATTACACCAATATCAATTCTTAGTTACATAATAGTTAATTAATCCAATAGTACCTACTGGGGAGGGTCATCGGGTCTGGACGATGGCTGTGTAAGAGGAGGTAGCTACAGTCCTTGTCGCTTCAACTCTGCTAGCATCTGTTGAATCTGTTGTTGCATCTGCTCTTGCGTGATCAATATTTGACACAAATTTTTTCGACCATTTACTCACGATATGCTAATCCATCGATAAATCCCTTGGTAGTTCGTCGGCAATGTGCCAAGATTTTTTTAAGAAAAACTTAACCCAAATATGTCAATATCCCATCGGTAAACTATCAGAATATGCCGACGAAACACGTCCGTCGGTATTTCGCCAAATTCTTGTAGTGTTGGTATCACAAATTTTTATGGTAGTTATAGGAGATCCAACCTAATTAAAAATACTAAAACAAATCCAAAATTTAGAAGAGTATCATACAAATCGTTCGCTTCAAATTCTGGAAAACTTATTTATAAATTATATTCAATAAAAATATAAAATGTGTCGTCATTGTGTTTTGACATTTAATCACTTAGTTTATTGTTCTAATTTTATTAATCAAAATTATCGAATAAAAATATCTTCTATTTTTTTTAAAAAAAAATTCTATAAAATCTAAATAGGTAGGAAAACACTATTTGTTTATCTTTGCACACAATATATCTGGGTAAAATCACGTCAATTAAATCTGTATGATATTTGGCAAGCAACATGCAAATTTATTATCAGTGAATTTGAACAATTTATTTATTTATTTTTGTTTTGGCTTGTCAACATATATCATGTACATAGAATTTTCAATTTATAATTTTCTTTGTATAGATATAATCCTTGATTTTTTTTATTATTTGTTACCTTTTAGATTATCATAAACGATATAGATAGCATAAGATTTACCAACAAAACTAATACATTGTGTCATGCCCCAGTTCATCATAATATAACAGAACGACATCATATACAAACCATTATTTATTACTTAGGCTCTACAAGAGCTATCATCCAAAATACAAATTTATCAAACTATAAATACAACAGATGTCTTTAATTAAATTTAAAGTACGATAAAGTAATACGTTACACAACTTTACATAGTAGATAATTACATGTCAAAATATTATGAGTAGTCCGGTAACATCGATTTACTCTTGATTCATATGCTTAATACTCGTTTCCTTGTCAAACCCCTTCACCGTCTCTGAAACTTTTAAAAGCTAAGGGGGTGAGCCAAACAAGCTCAGTGGTAGGGGAAAGGGAAAGCAACATGTATTCGTAAAACAATTTTATATGAGCAAAACATGTGGTGTGGTGATCTCTTTTCATACATAATATTTTATAATGTATAAACATACATAGCAAGATAAGATTCGTCCTTAAAAGCAATCCAATCGAGCGATTCGATCAACGATACAAATTTAAACTATACATGAGGACATGGATATCTCAAGGCAATCAAGAAATTAATTAGTCCAATACAAGAAACGTAGGATTAGTGTTGATCGGTCACTAACCATGTCCATTCTCCTTATGGCTCCCAACGATATATGGCTGAAGCCCAACCACCTTATTCCTCCCAAGAGGCTTGATGTCTCTTTAGGTATGGGCTTTTTCTCAAAGGTCGTCATATTTATGAATATACCGTTCTATGATCCAATCGCCCGTCAAACTCTCCGTCCGACTCGAGGTTGGGATTAGGACCATGGATAGTCAAACAATAACAACATGCAACCTGTTCGATCTATTGTTGGACTTATCCACACCATAATATGATACCATAATTTGCATGTTAGTCATCACGCATAAACCATATCCATTAAGTCTAACGCCACTTATACAAGAATATCGATCATGTGTTTCACAACACCATCACAATAGTCTGGTTAATTGTGATGAGTTATCTTAACTGGCATGATGTTAAGCTGCAAATTGAACAATTTGATTAACTTGGAATTCTTCAAGTTTAAAATTTTGTGGGTGTGGGAATATGTACTAATTTATGTTGGAATTGAAAAACTTTGACCAAAAATAATTTTTTAAAATCATTACTAACACTCATCTTTGTACTATTTAAAATACTACAGAAATAGTACTACAATTTTGCCGTTAATCTCTTAGTGATATTATTCCTAGAATCTGATAGCTTTTGTATTTATGTTTAATTTGCATGTATTATGAGTAATATGGCTTTCATATGTTGAGGGTATTTCGTAATTTTCTAAAATTCCTCATTGTTCAATTTGTAATGATTTTTTTTTTGGGTATCATTTGTAATGATTTGCAAGTTTGTCAGACTTCCAATATTTTACTCTAAACATCATGTTTTCAAAAGAAGTTTGTTAGCTTATTAATATTTCTATAACCTAAACTTGATCAATATGTAGGTTGGTTTCAAGTACCATCATCAAGATATTTTTTTATATGGTTTTTGATCTTTTAGTACCTGACCTATAGGCACTTTGCTGGTTTGGTACCTGACATTTCCGAGTTATTAATTTAGTACTCATACTTCACATTTTTTTATAAAGTGATTACGTAGCAATTTATAAAAAAATGTGAAGTATGGGTACTAAATTGGTAACTCGGAAATATCAGGTACCAAACCAGCAAAGTGCCTATAGGTCAGATACTAAAAAATCAATAACTCTTTTTTATATTTAGTATCTCTCCTTCTTTTTGTTTATATCTATATATATATAGGGAGAGGGTTATATGAGACCACCTCATAGGGTAAGTCCATAGGGACCAATCCTAGCCACATATCTAGATTTTTAATGGTTGTGATTTTAGAACTAAAAATTCAGATTAAATATTGGTAATTAGAGAAAGGGGTAAATTAGTCATCCTACAAAATTACCCAATATTCATGGGATTCTGTTCACATTATGATCACACAATCTATGCAAATCTCACATCAAATTCAACGTGAACAAATCTCATCTTTCTTCTTCTTCAACGCACTACTGTGAGAAATCATTCATCATTCTTTTTCAACGCACTATTGTGTGGAAAATGTTGCAGACAATTTGCCATATGTAGTTGCTAGAGCTTGACTTCAGTTCGAAGTTTGCTTATGAAGATGTAATTTGTTGCTTGTGTAGATGTGTCATAGTGTTTTTATATACCATTAACTACATAAGCAAGTCATAAGCAACAAATCCATACTACATAAGCAACAATCCGATACTACATAAGCAACGAATATACACTACGTATGCACCACGAATACATTAACTGCATAAGCAAGTCAAAGCAACAAACTCATACTACATAAGCAACAAGTCTATAATACATAAGCAACAAATATACACTACGTATGCACCACGGATACATTAACTACATAAGCAAGTCATAAGCAACAAACTCATACTACATAAGCAACAAGTCTATATTACATAAGCAACGAATATACACTACGTATGCACCACGAATACATTAACTACATAAGCAAGTCATAAGCAACAAAACCATACTACATAAGCGATAAGCCTATACTACATAAGCAATGAATATACACTACACATGCATCACAGATACATTAGCTACATAAGCAAGTCATAAGCAACAATCCTATACTACATAAGCAACAGAGATTTTTTTTTGAAACTGAAACGCTGGAGAGAGAGTGTGCGTGAAGAGTGGGTGAAATCGCGTGAAAGAGGGAATGAAATCTTAGTAACTGATTCTAAAGTGCCAAATTACCACCCTACCCTTTTTAATTCTTTGAAACAAAAAAATAAACATAAAAAAGCCCTAAAAATCCTGGATCGGCGGAATTATTGATCTATGGTTAGGATGTGTCCCCATGGACTCACCCCAAGTAGGAGGACCTATTTGATCCATATCCTATATATATATATATATATTTGATCCAAATCTTTTAGTTGAATTACGAAATTTGTCACATAATCAATAATTAGTGGAGATTATAATTCATATCCCAAAAATACATCATTTACTTACAATTCAAGCCAGACAATTACCAAGAGGATATATCTTTCCTTAGATTCCCCAAAAAAAAAAGGAATCCGATACCAAGATTCATATTCAATATCAATTTCAGGGTAATAATCCTTTCTTTTAATATATATCAATTTATTAAAGGTGTCATCCTGGCTCAACATATACTAGCCTGCAGATAAAAGGAAACATTCAAAATTTCAAGGTGTTGTTTTATTAATCTTTAATTTACAGCAATAGCATCCACCACAAACCCATTTAAAAAAAATTAATACAGCTAAATTTCACAGATCACAAACTCAATTTTAATGAGTGTTATTTATTTTCCCTTTTTATTGAAATATTTTATAAGAATAGTTACCCACTTCGATTAGAAGCGTTTGCCAATCCTACATGGAGGCCCACGACTCTTTTAGGCATCTTAATTGAAGTTTCAAAACAAGGACAAAAAAATAAAAATAAAATAACATAAAATAGAAATTTAGAGTCCGATTTTCGGAAATTGGGTGTGGATTGCATAGATCTTATTAAGTAAGAGATTCTTCATTTTCAAATCCAAATCTCCAATTTTTAGAATTCACCAAGAGAACTCGAAAACCCAATTTCTTGGTGCTGAATAAAAATAGTTTATAAGTAAAGATAAACAATAAAGAAAGAGAAGAATATGTACATGTCAAATTCAATAAGTGAATTGGTGACTTTACCGGTAAAATCCCAGCAACAAATTTGCAGACTCATCTCTACTCTCAAATTATTGCAGTGAGTTGGTTGTTAAATGATGAAGCATCAGGAACCAGCAAGTTTCGTCGTCGCAAATAATGCTTTTGCGACAACAAGCCGTCGCAAATAAGTTGCTACTAATGCTTTGACGCAAAAAAATTTTTTGCGACAACTCTGTTGTCACAATTGTCCGGATGACGTGGCAAAGTTATTTGTGACAACATGTCGTTGCAAATAGCTTTAAACTATTAGCGACGACTTTAGTCGTCACAAAAGCTTATTTTTAATTTTTCTTAATTTATTATCCTGTTTTTAAACCTATATTCATCCAATAATGATTTCAACATTTACCTAATAGAATCAACACAACAATTCATTCATTCAACTAACGATATAACCCAAACACAAAAAACAATAAATATCAACATAAATTAAGTATCAAACGAACCATATTATATACAAATGTGACTAAAACATACAAGTATATATATAACAAACAGAACATCTCAACTAAGCCTAATCACTTATATTAACAGCTTGATAATTCACATCTAGTTGATGTGCACTCGACGACTATCCAACTCATTTTACCTACGCATATAAATAAAACCAAAGCCAAAGATACAAAATTACACGAAAAATTCACAAAGCCAAAAACAAATTTGCTGATAATGCATAGACCTTCCATCATCTGTTCCTTTTTTTCCCTACCAAAATTAATGTAGAGTTAATGAAAGTTGGAAAGCAACACATTTCACCAACTTACTCCAGATTTGAAGCAGAAGCAGCATACTTGATTAATAGTAACTCATTTTCTCATCTGCATCTTTATTGCAATATCAAATGTTAAAATGATAAAGTATGTCGTTGCAAACAGAATAAACTATAGTTGACAATGTGTACCACTCCTATCTACACAACAAGAAAAATCCAAAAAGACAACAGTTTTTCACCATTGTCTATTAAGAAAGAAACACTGTTGTAGAAAGTGGTGTTGTAAAAAGGGTACTAAATGACAACAAAAAAACACTGTTGTGGTATAGAACAAAGACAACAGTTTCGCAACAATCTACAACAGTTGTACACTGTTGTCTTTGTTCTCTACCACAACAGTTTTACACCGTCGTCTTTTTTCTCAACCACAACAGTTTTCCAACAATGAAAAACTGTTGTGTTTGAATACGAATTTTGCAATAATATTGCACAATATTTTTTTATTTTTGATACTGTTAATTACAACAAGAATAAAATATGAAATTAAACTACTTGAAATTGTATTTCATATCTCAATGTCGAAAAATGCCCAAAACAATAATGATTTAGTACCAATTATATATAAAGTCTTCTACCAAAATAAAATTTCCAAAACAACAGAAATTTAATATCAGTTATACATAGAGTGCTCTGCCAAAATAAAAGTGCCAAAACAACAATAATTTTGTATGCCAATGATCTTCAAATGGTAGCTCCAAATAGTATCCCCCATAGTAACTCCAACAACATCAGCGCGTCCATAAACTATATGAATTACCATAAAAGAAAAAATCATAAGTAAAAACGAAGCAACATCCCACAACTTTGTTTAATAGAAAAGAAAATTTTAATATAGAAATATAAGTTCTAAATACCTTTTCACTAGCCAATATGATTTGATACGCAATCTGCCCACTCAGAACACACTTCGCCGATATCTCCATGGGAGTAGCTAGCTTGTGTGAACTGTGAATAATAAATACAGACTTCATATAAACAAAAAGTTCGATGGCGTTGTGATATATAAATTAAGAAAATATAGAAAAATAGAATTACTATTGCTCGCAACGAAGAACTGTCAGTGGATGTAAGTTCTTTAACTATCTGAATCATGTATCGCATTACGAAAAATCCACACTATAGATCGTCGGGTTGTCGAGGAGCCTGTGTTAGAAACAACTTGTTAATAACAAATCCATATATAGTTCTAAACACCTACATAATAATATGTTGGTGCCGAACCTCTCCATGTTCCTAATAGATATATGATAATACTTGACGAATAGTATTCTATTTTAATCAATATTTATATTGTTCAAATATAATCTGATCAAAGTCCACAATTCACTTACATTATGGAGAAGAACAATCATGAATACAACCACCAGCTGCAGCCAAGTGAATATGACAATTCTTATGCCTCTTTTTATGATGCTGCTATATCCTCACGTGGCAGATTCCTACACAGAACCAGCAAATATGTTGTTTTTATTGAATATTTATTTGCTAACTAGTCAATGGTGTTCTTGTCTGCTTGGTTAATCTTTTTATTGAATATTAGTTCTTTTTTTTTCTTTTTCTTTTTTGGAAACAAGCTGTTAGGTAATTAGAATCCTTCATATAAAATCCAGCCTTTCTCTGCCCAGACTAAGAAACCATAACCACTTAAAAACTAGATAGGCAAGTCCATGAGTATTTAACTTAATCTACATAAACCCAGATTTGAGATTTCTGTAATGCCAAACACTAACTGAGGAAGTTCACCCACATTCCATTAATTCTCAACCACATGAATCACACATAATCCCCAAAATTCATACAATTACAAATAAATGATAAATGAGTACATAGTTGTCATAACATTTCACATCATGTCAAGATGACTACACATCCTCTGATATGACCTACATAAATGATTCATACACAGAATCAGAATCAATATCCACAACTAACTCCAACCTCCACATCCAACTGTCACACACACACACACACAATATCCCTGTTATCCAAGGTTATCATTCTTGATTTTATTTTGCCTCTGCCTATAAAGAGTCATCTAGAATTCTAGATGTATATCACATGAATACTGCAAGAGTATTCTATGAACAATAAACCAACTGGCAACTGGTCATGCAAAACTATCAGAGCTGTTGAGTTGTATTCTCACCACTGGATCAACATGATCAACTCAGTGAACAAACAAAAATGAAGAAATTTTACCCCTTTGGTGAGTTTCATTCAGTGAACTATTGATGATTCAATTAATACATAGCAGAAAGGATTATTTGCCTTGATTCAATTAACATGAGACAACAAATAGATATACCTTAACTACGTCCCATGTAGGTTGCTTTTTCCTTTCTTTCCCTTCTCCATGTTGAACCTTTTAAAGCCCTACATACATTCAGTTGATGGTTTAATAAGAATGCACATCTAGTATACATAAATTTATAAATCATCATATACATCAAACACATAAAAAGTGAAAGAAGACTTAACACATTCACAACTTTTTTCCAATCTTCAACTCTTTTTTTTATACAAAATTAATAGAGTTGACATAAAAATTATTAAAATAACTAGCTCACTTTAACTCTTCATCAACTTTGTAACTCCTATGGATGTCTATGCTCTTTTTCTTTTCTTTTCATCAACTCTGTAACTCCTAATGTTTTTCTTTTTTTTTTTAATCTTTCCTCATTGTTATCTTATTATTGATCCATTTTGACAGTCACTCACTCTGATTCTTAAGATTAACTATTAATTCACCAATTGGAGTTTGAAACTTAAATCCTGAAAATAATTAGCCATTCAATTGGAACAACAGTTTCCTAGAGAGCAAAAATGAATCCCAAGAAAAAAGGTTAATTTGCTAATCTGATCTACCTTGAATAAGTCACTAGACTTGGATCTGTTCAAATAAACTTTCTAGTCAAATGTATAAATAAAAAAAAAGGTTAGACCCTCCAAAGGATCTGTTTCTCCCTGTATCATTCGTTTTCAGCGTTCACAATCCCGGATATTACCAGTCTACTCTTCAGTCAAGTAAGACTCGCAACAACTTTGTCAAGTTCCATAATAAAAATATTAAATGTACATAGAAGAAGAGTTCATGTGATTATTATCATTTACCAAAAAGGATGCCAAGCAACCTTTTGGCCCTTCTTTGCTAATGAGTCTGATTATTGAACTACTCAACAACATCGTGTCTGGAAGTCAGAATGAAAAATGAATCAGCTAGTAAGATTTGCTATTCTGTTTTTCTTTTTCTTTTTTTCTTTTTTGCGTATTCAATATATCTTCCCCAAATGTTGTCACCTTATTGTCGATGAATAATAATTATCCATTTGATGCTATGCTTAGGTGAGAATAGATATGAGTATGCTAGTACACCTAGAAGCAGAATACATCTTCTATTTCAAGGCATTTTAAAGCTGATGAAATGACTTTATTATTAGCTGGGATCAAATATTTTACTGGTTATGAATATGTAATAGGTATAGCCTGCACTCATGAGCATCCTCAAGTATTGGCCTGCATGAATACATCTATTAAGCAGAGTATTAGTGTCTAATGCATGAATCCTTACATCTAAGAGAGTAGGAATCTCCCTATGTTTAGAGTAACATAGCAGTATATATATATATATATATATAGACTACACATTGTTCTAAGACAATCTATACTTATAACAAATTCATAACACTTTTGTCTACTGAAATAAATCATTGCCTAGTTTGCTAGATTTTGCATGAATCAAGCGCATTGTAGTGCATACTGAAATAAATCATAACCCAAATTAATGCACAACACATACTTGTTCAAGAAATCATGAAACCAAACCATTGGGATCCAACACATACTTGTTCAAGAAATCATTCAAAAATCAAAAAGGATTTGAATGGATACTTTCCTTATGTTCATTACCACAATTTACAGTAACTGAACAATACAAGAGCATCTACACTTTTAATCATTGTCAGGAAAACTACAAGCACATCCAAAATGCAACAAAAAGCTTGAGTTTATATCAATACCATGATGCTGCCACTTTGAAATAACAAATTCAGTCAATAATAATAACACACACCTACCCCCCACCCCAAAAAAACCCCTCGCATTTTTAAGTTGGAAATTCTGAGAGAAAACAGATAGTTGACCTTGAATCCGACGATCGGTTCGGGTAATTGAAGATCTCCAAGCACGACTGTGAAAAGAGCAGTCGCAATTTCCGTTATCCTTGTTACCGGCATATTCTGTGTCAATTTTCAATTCTCGTTAATTATTCTATTCTCGAATAAAATAAAAAAAGAAATTAAACCCGCTTTCTTATAATTTTGTTCTGCCAGTGATTGTATATTGAGGTGGTAATTCTTATACCTGGATTAATAAGGGGATCGGAGACGGCTGCCGGTGGTGGTGCAATTTTTGGTGCCCTAGGTGACGCCTCACCCGACTGAAAAGAGGGAGGAGCAGGGGACGAAGGTTTCTTATGGAGGTGCAGGGTAGCCGAAGACGGGGCAGAGACTGGCGATGGATGAGGAAGGTACGCCGGTGGTGATGGTGGCGGATGACAGCCAGGGGTGGAGGGGCGATGGAAAGGGTGGTGGCAGTCGAGGGGCGATGCAAGGTGTATTGACTGAGAGATGTTTAAAGTTTAGGACTGATATTAATTTTGTTTTAATTTAATTTATTAAAATTAACTTTTTTTTTTATCAATTAAAATTATTTTTTTTTGAATAATTAAAATTAACTTTCTAATACAACTATTAACTATTGTTGTTAGTTTTCCTTTTTTTTCCGAAATATTGTTATTAATTTTTCTAAATATGTTGTAAATGTTTTCTTTTCAAAATGTTGTATTTGGCCCAAATAAGATGTTGTGGTAGATGTCCATAACAACATATGTAAAAATGAGTTGTCTTTTAACAAATAAAAATGCCAACAGACAACAGATTTATGAAAAACTGTTGTGAATGCTTCAAATGACAACTATTTAGTGAAAAACTGTTGTCCTTTTAGTGTTGTTGTTTTGAATTTTTCTTGTAGTGCTAATATGAGCATATGCAAACACGCCAATCCTCAAACTCAAATAAATACATCAAGAAGGAAAAAAACCAACCTTTTCATACACCTGTCAATAAGGAAATAAAGCAAGGAAAACAAAACATGAGTTAGTCATTTATCCGAATAAGAACAACCGCGACAAAAAGAGGAGAGTGCTACAAGCATACCATCACTGCAAATTATGGCCCAAAGCCAACCATCACATACATTGCATCATTGCATCAGTACAAGGGACAACCAAAATGATCATAGTGAGAACTCAAAAAGAACAGCAAATAATGTAAAAAGATATAAATCATTTTTATTAGAGGACGGAAAGAAAGCACTTACCTGATAAAATATATCCATCTGTTGAAACAAATGGGAAAAAAATGACAGCACAATTTGCAAACAATTAGTATCAAATGCTTCAGGTAAACAATATTATATAAAATGATATTTGTTTTTTAAAAAGATTATATAACCTTAATACAAGAGTGAGGCCACACAGGATGAGCCATGGGACTTGTTAGTGAAAGCTAGGAGATGAATAATACAAAATCACAATGTTTAGAATATCCAGATCACAAGGACTAATAGGAACGTATATCAACATACATATAACTGAATGAAAAGCTTAATGGAAAATTCAACCAGATTGCTTTTCCATACATGAGGAATGGATCATTTTGAAGCTTCCATTGCACCGTACGACATCCCATATCGGGTTAAAATTCCTTGTGATATTAGACAACAACATACAAATGTTTTCTGGGATAATAACCTATAGAGTTTTAATTCCTGCTCCAACATTAAATGCTCCCATTAAGCTCTAAATACGATTTCCAACCACCGTTAGCGGCATTAATTTTGAGTACCTTCGGACAGATCATTGTTGAGACCGACCGAACTGTGGTGGCCTTCTACAAGTTCCTTAAGAAACACGCTTCTATTCCGCTTAAGCTTCAAAAGCCGGAAAAGCACACTGTTTCTGATACTATTGCTAGCCGTGAAGACAACAGCAGTTTTAGCGCGAAGGACGAACTATAACATGTTTAGCTCGACTCCTATCTATATTGGCTCGATTATTACAACATGCTGCTCAAAACAGAGCCAGAAGACTAAAATTTTGCTATAGTAGATTACATACTGTAAACACAGGACAAAAAAACCAGTTTACAATTGATCTTTTTCTTATGTGAGCTTTGGTTTTGTGCTAAATTATGTAACAGTATTGTTTAAGGAACTGAAAACTAAGCCAACTATCATTTGAAAGCTATTTAAAAACAGATAAAACATTAACAGGCCTCATCGAGAAGGGCAATGATCCATCCTAGTTTCTGCAAAGGCCAGTGAAAATCATTTGCGTAAGAATATTCCTTCCAGTTTCAATAAGAAATTCAATTATATTAACAATTTCTAAATGTACCCGAGGTATATTTATATTAAACCACCTTTTCGATAAGATCGAGGACATCTTGGTTATCAGCAAATTCTATGTAGCTCCAATCAATCTCTTCTTTTGTGTATTCCTCCAATTTGTAGTAACACTTCCATTTGTTATTTGAACTCAAAATTTTATTACAATGTAAAAAGAATTCAATAATTCTATCAAGAATTGTTCACAGAAATAAATATTTAAATGAAGGATTAGACAATCACCTTTGTGAATCTCTCCCCTTCTCCATAGTTTGTGACAGTAAAATTGTCTATAAATGGAATTGTGATTTAATATCCACAAAATCAAATTGAGCTGCAACAATAATTATCATGATTGCAGACACTAAGTAATAATGGAAATCTCACGAAATAGAATAAGAGAGGATTACCGATGGGGGAAGGAGCGGCGGCATCAGCGCGTGGTGGTGAAAACATTGGCGGACGGCAACGATCAGCGACAGGAGAATAAGAAAAAAAAAGAGTAATAGAGATGGGGGAAAGAGAGAGATAGGGTCAGAGAGGCTTACCAGAGTGGGAAGGAGCGGCACCGGCAACTTTGGTGGTGAAAATAGCGGCAGCGGCGGTTGTCCTTCTCTGTGAGAGGAAAATCATAAAAAACGAGTGAAAAATGAGAGGAATAGGAGGAGAAAGGAGACGAACAGAGTTTACCGGCGGTGCCGATGACGGTGGTGGTGGCCGGGGACTGAAAAAGGGAGGTTGCCTGAGAGAGAGTGGGAGAATGAAAGAGGAATTGTGATATATGGCGGGATTTTAGGGCTTATTCAGTACCGCCAAAATCATAAAGCGCCTAAATATTTCAGCCAATGTTGTTGCAAATACTCAAATATTTTTGGTGACCACCAGTTGTTGCAAATACTCAAGTAAGTCGTCGACAAATATTGTTTGTGAATATTTTCCGTTTTAATTAGTGACAAACATTAAATGCGGCGAAAAGTTGTCACAATTATTTAGCATTTGCGACCACTTATGTCAACGAATGTGTTTTGGCAACAGTTTGTGGAAAAGGATTACGTTTTTCTCGGTTTGTAGGAATTTATTGATACTTGGAGCATTTTGGCAACAATTCGGAGCATTGCAATCGCCAATACTTGATGTGAAGTACAAAGTTGGAGTCGAATTGAGAAGAAGTCAGACAAATCGGGCAAAAAACGGAAGAAAACGGCCGAGTACGAGTTGCTACAGGTGAGCACAGGCAGGGCGTGCTCCCTAGCACAGCCTGTGCTCAACCTATAACTTAAGACTCAGGATTCGACTACCAGCACGGGCAGCCCGTGCCATAAGGCACGACCCGTGCTCCATGCTGAGGTTTGAACAATTCTTGCGGCACCCAGCACGGGTTGGGCCTGCCCTAGCGCACGGCCCGTGCGCCTCTGCGGGAAAAACAGAGTTTGACTCGTTGTGAACTAGGTTTCAACCCAAACGAAGTACAAATAGAGACGGGGCGGCCACAAATAGGGAGACGCTGATTTTTGCCCTAGAAAGCAGAGAAAAGAGCAGTTTTCCACCGGAGATTTAGGGAGATCGATCAAGACCGCAACCACACCTTCGAGGATTGAAGATAGATCGAGAGATCGTCATCATCCCCGAGTTCACTCATTCCATAGTATCATTATTTTCAATTACTTTAGACATGAACATTAATAATTTGTCTATGGATTATTTCTTTTCTATGTCTGGCTAAACACTTTGTGATTCCCGGGTTTGGGAGTAGGTTAATGGATACTTTTGTTTGATGATTCATTGCAATCAAAGTTAATGTTTTCCAACCCTATTCAAGTACTTTGCTTTAATTCTTGTTTTATCAAAAAGCTATTGGTTTAACTTGTTTTGATGTATTGATTCATAATTCGAACAGATGAGTTTCAATATTAGATCTATGAATACTTGACAAGAATAGCTTGCATGGTTGAGAAGTCTGTGAATATTCGTGAGGCCTTTTAATCTTTTGATCTTTTGGGAGTTGGATATCTCATGTTGAGTAGAGATGCTAGCATAGATATTTCAATCAACGCTTTTACATGCATATCGAGAGAGATGGTAAATTACTTTTGTGATTGGTCTATAGGGAAGAATACGTTTAACTTTGGTTTGATTAATCTGATAATAAAAGGGGATATTAACTGAAACCACAACCCAGGAATCCATTCATTCATACTTGATCTTTTAATCCACTCTTTGCTTTGTTATTCTAGGATAATTTATGCTTTAGTGTTAATAAAACCAATCCATCTCAAGTTCGATAGTCTAGATAAAAATAAGGCTATTATAATCCAGTACTTAGTACATTAATTTATTAGTCCCTGTGGATTCGACCTTGCTAACCCTATTCTATAAATTGCACCGTACACTTGCGGTGAAGCTAAAAATAAGGCGAACAATCCACCGCCTCCAATCCTCTCTAGGGCTCCTCAACCTGAAAAGTGTTAATAAATATGGGGTGAGCTTTCAACTCGCTCCGTGGGAACACGTTTTTCAAAATTAAATACATCACATAAGCATAATCGTAAATATTCAACATGTAATTTTTCCTCTATAATATTTTCTCTGACTGGTCAGTTAATAAATTTAGCGCGACGGGCTTAACCCGAAGATCAACTTCGATCCCGGACCTATTTACGGTCCTTGACTAATTCCTCTGACACATTGCACATAAACGAAAATACATATATGAAGCATTTAATAATGACAAACAATACTTGGATAGCCACACCTTAAAATAATTGCAGATATCTTGTGCCGAGAATGTAAAAAATAATACATTAAATCATGTTTCTCTTTTCCGGGTTTGGCTAAGTTGGTGTGATATCAAACAGTATATGGTTGTTGTAGAAAGAAAGAACAAAAAGCTAGTTCTAGAGATATACATGATTCTAGCAGAAAGTATTTGTAAAAAGTGTAAGGGAAAAACTAGTATTTATAATGGTATTACTTTGATGAAAATTTAATAAGAATTATGTTTTTTTTTAACTTTACAAATTCATAAATTGATATCCTTTCATCTACCATCATTAAATTAGGAACTCTTCAAATCCATAACTGAAATTTCATTAAAATGACTTACTAAATATAATATATTCGATTTTTCAATTAAAAATCTTATAAAATTTAAGGTTAGAAACCTCTTTGAAATTTACGCCCCAAATTATGAAATTAGGGTGTATTGAAAGAATTTGTATTTATAGGATGATTTTATGGAGTTTAAAGATAAGTAGGGTTTGTTAATGATAAGATAAAATCTGATTTTTTTTTAAAATCCAATACGAGCGAAATTCTATCTTAATAGGGTTTATGTTCGCCTTTATTTTTAGCTTCACCGCAAGTGTACGGTGTACGTTATAGAAAAAAGGGTAGCAATGTCGTATCCACGGAGACTAATAGATTTATGTACTAAGTATTAACCGAGATAGCTTATTTTTATTTAGACGATCGCAATTTGATGATTTTTGTTATGAGATTAAGACAAGCTAGAATCCTAAAACACAAGATTAAGATAACACAATTGATAGAAGTATCAAAATGATGAAATGGATTCCCGAGTTAAGGTTTCGATTAATATCACTCTTGTTGTCCGATTTAATCCAAGCCAAGTTATTATCAATATTCCTATAAAACGATCACAAAGATATTTTATCCTCCCTCTCGAGATGTATATAAAACGTGGATTGAAATACTTATGCTAGCATCTCTACTCAACATGAAGTACTTAACTCCCAAAAGTTCAAAAGATCAAATGTCTTCACCTATATTTACAAACCTCTCGATTCATGCAAATATTTGTGTCGAGTACTCAATATCCGATATTGAAACTCATCTCTCGAATTATGAATCAATATATCAAACAAGTTAAATCATTGATCAAGTGATAAAACAAGAATAAGCTCAAAGTACTCAAATAGGCTTCAAGATAATAACTTCAACTAAGATTAAAACATCCAACAAGAGTTCATTAATCTACTTCCGAAACCCGGAAATCTAAAGAGTTTAGCTACACATGATTCCTAAACAATCCATAGACAAATTGTTCATAGCCATGACAACTAAAAATGCAAGATGAAAACTACAAGGGAAGCAAGAAAAACTTAGGAAAGTCGACAATCTCTCGATGTATCTCCGTTCCTTGAGCTCCGATGCAACCCGATTATCTCCTTGATGTCCTCTTTCAAGAATATACTCTTGTCTTGTGTTGTAGATCCCAAAAATGTTAGAATGTCCTTCGTGTGCGCCCCCAAAAGTGCTTAAATACCCCCTCCAATTCTAGGTCATGTTGTTGTCAAAGTAATGCATTCCAGCAGGGACGCACGGGCTACCCGTGCGTGGTGCATGCAACGCACGGGCTACCCGTGCGCATTGCCGTACCTTTATTTCTGCTTTCCCAGGGGCGCACGGGTGGTGCTTAGGCGCGCGCCCTACCCGTGCGTCATGTATTTTCCATCATTTGTGGTATTTTTTCTTCGCAATGCTCGTATTTTGTCCAAGTTCCTTCAAATATCACTAAATTCCTACAAAACGAACAACACATAATATCTTTCCCACAAAAAGCGAATATGAATCATTCTGTATGAGTTTATGCACGTTTAGTCACCATTTTAACCATAAATACGCCCCAAAATACATGCAAAACTCGCACATATAAAAATCCCCCAAACTTAAACTGT
>JABTTQ020000240.1:0-106526 GCA_016081115.2 Rehmannia glutinosa
TAGAATGCATGTGGGCTTGGAACCAATAAACACTCCAAGAACATCAGGGGCTTGTTGCTAAAAAGAGTTCATCCCTCATGTTTTTGAGTGAGATAAAAATAACGGAGTATATGTGAAAGTAATGGAAATATACCCTTGATTTTGATGGGTTTTTCATTGTGAATTGTGATGGCAAACGCGGCGCACTGGTGTTGTTCAGGAAGAAACCTGTTGTTTTAGATATCGTGTCATGTTAGAAAATTTATTTGTATAAATTTTGATGATATTTAGATAACTAGTATTAGAA
Organism: Rehmannia glutinosa; assembly: GCA_016081115.2. Taxonomy (NCBI): domain Eukaryota; kingdom Viridiplantae; phylum Streptophyta; class Magnoliopsida; order Lamiales; family Orobanchaceae; genus Rehmannia; species Rehmannia glutinosa. The sequence continues at coordinate 287 of JABTTQ020000240.1, forward strand.
AGCTGGTACCCCAAAATGTTGTAATTTCTATTATTGTAATAGATAGAATGTAAACTATTTGAAACAACTATATCAAAGTGCAGAATACTCGCAAAAGACTTGATATCAGAAGACTCTGAACGATCAATCAAGTAGGATAAAACAACTACTTGCATATCTTAAGTCAACTGGATTCAGATCCATTGCATAAAAATAGATAGAGATTTTCCTTGGATGAAAACAAGGTACGATGTTTGACCAAAATGAACTTTGCAATTAATGAAGACCAAAAGAATGTGAACAATGAGAAATAACTGCATTGTGGCCAATTTCAGGATGCTGCAAATAACTAAAAGTAACATAAAAGGTCAATTTCAAGTTGCAAGAAAAGGCATGCCAATTATCCAATGGCGTATGTTGGGAAATTAATTTTTAGATTTTGATGAATGCCATGTAAAACTTAGAATAGTAAGTTGGCACCCCATTTTTGTTGTAAATTGCATTGTAATAGATAGGGTTGGTCGAGCTGAGTTAAGTCAGCTATGCCAGAATATGCAAGAAGTCAACTGGAGACTAGAAGGAAGACTCATTGTGAGGCGGTGAGTATGGCAAAGAAGAGAAGACAGGAACTCGATTGAAGGTGCGGTGAGATGCGGTGAGTGAAGTGTCGATCAAGTCAACTCAAGATAGCCAAGTCTCAAGTTGAAGTGACAGATGAGTCATCCAATGATTGGAAGCTGACTCGAAGTCACCTGGGGAAGTCAAGGAAATACAGTCAAGTCGAGATAACTGAAAGAGATCGGTTGCACATAAGTCAAGAAAATTACTTAAACAAGTAATACTTCCATATTGTCTTTCTTAAAGTGCTCAGTCCCAGAAGCGTGCAAAAGGAATAAACCAATGGGAAGCTTTGCACCTGTGTCAGAACTCTGAAAATCTGAAGACTCATTCATATGAGGAAATGTCAATTCCAAGAACTGCAACAAGACAAGCCAACGACCACAAGTGTCTTTTGAAAATTAACCTATCTCTTCAACGGGCAAATTTTCAAAAGAACACTATAAACGACTCAGGAATCTATTTGAGAAAAGGTTAACCTTGTTACCTGGAACTTTCAAGCTATTATTCAAACTATAACCTACTCAAGTCATTCAAGTTCAATCCTCAAGCCTACATTACGAAGGAAATCAATCCAACACTCACCTGTGAAGGAAAGACGACTTCAATCAGTTGAAGAGGAAACATTTGAAGAATCAAGGGGTCTACATTCCACAAAGGATTGTAGAAAGGTTCAAGGTTGAACCAGTCTCAAGTTTTTGGAGGGCTTCATGATCAAATCCAAGAAGGTTGATCAAGTGGGTTGTAGTAGCAAATTTTGCCCTGTGAAGAAGTCGAGTCGTACGAGAAGCACATTTGTGTGACCAAGGCATCTCAGACCGAGTCCCAAAAGAATCAAGTCAGCTGTGTGATCAAGACTTGCATCTGGACTGATAACCACTTTGTACATTGATCAATACTTAGTGGATTCCTCCAGGAGTTGGAGAAGAGAGGAGTAGAAGAATTACCCCATCCTCGAACCTCTATAAAATTTATTGTGTCATTTACATTTCAACACTTTAATTTCTGCATATTATTTCAATATTTGTTGATAAATTTGCTATCCAATTGATAATCAACAAAGTGCTAAAACCAAGTATTAAAACAAACTTAAACCAAATTCAAGGGTGTTAAGTCTTCCGCTGAAATCATATCACAGTCAAGTTAAGTTTTAGACTAAGCAGCTGAGTTATTCTATTAACAGCTCAATCGAGTCTGTTGAGTGCCTAACACTGCTGGTTAACTAACTTAGCTGTCCATCAAGGACTTAGCTATGAAGTATTAACTCTGAACTTTTAACAGGACTAAATCGAAAAATTGGTAAGGTTTATTCAACCCCCCCTTCTAAACCTTACACTCGCACCCCTTGGGACCTACAAGTGGTATCAGAGCGGTTGGTTCATTGAGCCTTCCACACTGGTTACTGAACTAGATCTCCAATCTCTCAAAGCTTGCTTTAGCACTTGATCTTTCAAAACTCTTTTATTCAGCAAAGTTATTATCATGGAAGCAAATTTGACACGCATCCCTATGTTCACAATTGAGGAATTTGATGATTGGAAAATTCGTATGCAGGCTCATCTATCAGCATTACACGATGAAATGTGGATAGTAATAGAAGATGGGCCACTGCAAATTTTAAAAGTAAACACAACTGCAAGGAGGGCTGCTGGAGCTGAAGGAGAAGAGGATGTTGCTCCCAGACCAGCTATGGTTGAAAAACCAAGAGCTGAATGGACAAATGATGACAGAAAAAGATACAACTTGGACAACGTGTCCAAGGACATTCTTTACAAAACTCTGGACAAAGCCATGTTCAACAAAGTCAAATCGTGCAAGACTGCAAAAGAAATCTGAGATAAGCTAACCCTGATTTGTGAAGGCTCTGAGCAAATCAAGGAAAATAAACTATCTGTTGCTGTACAGAAAATTGAAAATTTTAAGATGCTTGCAGGAGAAACCTTGGATCAACTGGATGCTCGGTTCACCGAAATTACCAATGAGCTATCTGCACTTGGAAAAGAATATACACAGAAAGAATGTGTATGAAGATTCTAAGAAGTCTCCAGCTGAGTGGGAAATGAAAGTCATGGCCCTAAGACACTCCATGGACCTATCAAAAACATCCAACCATGAGCTATTCTCAGATCTCAAAGCCTACGAATTTGAGCTGAGAAGAAAAGACCTAGAGGAGACAGCTGTGCCCAAAACAACTGCTCTAATAGTTAAGGATGGTAAAAGAGCTGAGGTCAAGGAAGTCATTGACCAAGAGGAGATTGCCCTGATGGTTAAATGGTTTAACAAATTATTCAACAAGAATTACAAAAGAGGCAAAGGTGAATCCTCAGGAAGACAGTCGACTCCTCCAAGTCAAGGAAGATAGGCCACCCAAAAGAACAGAGCATCAAAAGGTTGAGTATCAAAGAGCTAACAATCCAAGGATGGAAAGAAGCGATCAAAAGGTTGAAAATTTATCTTTGAGGCTGCAGCAACCTGGTCACTATGCTATTGATTGCCCATATCCTGTAGTCAACAAATACGAGGAATGAAGAGGAAAGAAAAGTCTTAAGAGAAAGAAAGACAAAGAAGAAAAAGGCAATGTTAGGCTGCAGAGGGCTTTGAGACGGTCAAGTCAAAAGACACACAGACTCGGAGAGTAGTGAAGTGACTACTCAAGTGACTCACGAAGAAGAAGCCTTGATCTGTCTAATGGCCAAAAAGAAGACCAACCCGACCAAAGAAGATGAGGTACACTCTAACTCATCACACTCGGTTCTAGTGATAGTGATTGTGACACACACACTTCAACACCCACTAATCTTTATGATTCATTAGGCAAAATGATGAAAGACTTTGAACACATTAAATCCTCACACACACTACTAAATGAGGAAAACAAAGATACTCAAAAGTCAAAACTCACGGTGACTAAGGAGCTGAGTACTCTAAGTCACATAGGCTGATGAGAATAAAAGTTTAAAGGTGAAAATGCTAAACTAATAGCAGAGATAGCCCACGAGAAAAGAGGAAAATGACCTCAAAAATGTGATTGCCTCATTTACTAAGGCATCTAAATCTTTGGATGATCTTATTATGAGCGAAAGAGAATGTGGAGATAAGGCAGGCTTAGGATTTAATTCCTCTATACTAAGTCAAGCTCCAAAAGTAATTTTGGAAAAAGGATCTTCAAGTAATGAAGCATCTCAAAATCCAAAACTCCAAATAGCGCACACACATCCATTCCAAAGCACAACCACAAGCAAGCTGGCCTTGGTTATAAAGGAAAAGGAAAACTTGACCGGAGTTGAGTGTCTTTGAGAGGACAGTGAGAGGAAATCCCGGTAGAGTTCCTCAAGCAAACTCCAAATAGGAAGTACTCTGAAAGAAGAAAGCAGAGCTACCAAAAGGCCCGGAGAAGTTCTATGAAAGGAACACATATGATGGGAATGGTAGAAATTACCCAAGCCGATTTGGAATAATGTGAACTATCGGCAAAGACCTATGGAATATAAGCCTAAATGGCAAAGGCCTAGAACTCAGCAAGGACCATTCCAAAGGCAAAAGAGCTATCATCAGCACATATATGCACCCAAGCACTATCCTCAAAGATATCACAACTACCCAAACAAAGCAATTGCTAAAACACATACACATGCATACAGACAAAAGAGACAGCTGTATGAACCTAAAACCCCCAAGTTAATTATGATTATGGCACTGATAGATGGCAACCTCTTAGAGTCAAATCATATGGCTATAGGTTGGTTGGATCATCTTACAATACTAACCCTTCAGGACCCAGACAAGTATGGGTACCTAAAACCTAATTTCCTTGATTGCAGGTTCAAGGAGCAGCTGAGTGCTAATTAACCTGGTACATGGATAGTGGCTGTTCCAGACACATGGAAACAAGAAAAATCTGTCAAAATTTAAGGAAGTTAGAGGTGCAAAAGTCATATTTGGAGGGAATGAAGCTCCAGGAGAAATAAGAGGCATTGGATCCATCAAGAAAAATGGATTAGAAATTACAGATGTTGCATATGTTGAAGGCCTCAATTTCAACTTACTAAGCATAAGTCAACTCGTGACAAGGGCTATAATGTTGGATTCAATATGGGAGTGTGCCAAATCAAGAACATGAATCTAATGAAGTAGTGTTGCAAGGATGCGAGACAAAAGAACATGTATGTGGTAGATTGGCCAATCGCAACACCAAGCACTTGTCGGTAGCAAAAGCACAATTTGAATCAAGTTGGTTGTGGCACAAGAAGCCGAGTCACACGAACTTCAAAACAATTAACAAGCTTACAAAGAGCAATCTTGTGGAAGGACTTCAGGACTTAGTATACAAGAAGGAAAGTGTATGTGATGCATGCGGATGGGAAGCGAGATCAAATCATCATTCAAAGAAAAGACATGTCCATCTTCAACAAGAATTTTGCACTGCTACATATGGATCTATTTGGTCGGTCGAACCAACTAGCATAAGTGGAAAGAAATACACATTGGTGGTAGTAGATGACTACTCAAGATATACATGGACAACTTTCATGTGTAAGAAGAAAGAAACCTGCGAAACTACTACAATCGATGAAGAGAATCCAAAATGAGAAGAGTCAAACCATTATAAAAATAAGATCGACAGAGGAAGAATTTGTCAATGGTATAATAACTCAATATTGTGTTGAAAACGGTATTGGTCATGAATTATATGCGGCAAGGACTCCACGGTGAGAATGGAGTTGCGAGAAAGAAGGAACAGAACTCTCAAAGAAGCGGCAAAGGACCATGTTAGGTGAAGGGCGCTAAAAGATTTTGGGTCAAGCAATAAACACAACATGCTATACTCAAAATAGATGCATGATAAGCAGACGGTGACAAAGACTCCTATGAGATTTGGACAGGAGAAAGCCAAATGTTGCATATTTTAGAATATTTGGATGCAAATGCTTCATCCATAACAATGGCAAAGACAATTTAAAGGCTTTTGATGCTAAAGGCGATGAAGGTGTCTTTTGGGATACTCGGTGAAAGCAAAGCCTCTGAGTGCTCAACAAGATGACAATGGTTACGAGAAGAGTCCATCCATGTGGTGTTTGATGAGCCCAATGTAAATGGAGAAGACATTGAAGAGTCGGTGATAAGATGAATCACCTACCATGCGAAGAGTCCATATGTTGAAGTCATTTTGGAATTATAAACCCAGGATGAAGATGAGATAGCGAGTCTCAAAGACAAATGGAAAATCTCTGACTAAGTGATGATGAGAGAGTTGATCAAAATAACACGATTGCGGACAATGAATCCGGCTAACTTACTCCAACCTGATGTAAGATGGTGAGAGACCATCCTTGAGAACTAATCATTGGAGATGTAAGAGAAGGTGTTAAGGGAAATGGCGATGGCGGGAATGTGGGGACCCCGGTTGAGCCAACCCCTAATGAAGGTGTCTTGCCCCAACGGGGCATTTGAATACTCAAAGGGAGCAGTAGGAGTGCGGAGACAGTGACCCCATTCCAAGTCACTCGGTGGTGTGCCCCGGTGAGGGGAAACTCCCTCCACTGCGGCAAGGTCGGAGAATGTCGCCCGACTCCCACAACGAATCTTGGAGGCGAAGTGGAGAAGGAACAACAAATGGATACACTGACAAGTTATCATTGTGAGGCTCGAGGCGATTGAGGCTGTCTCGGTGAAGTGCCAAGCGCTCTGCTGGTCGAGTAGCTCAATGACGATGCGATCGAGGCACATGAAGGAAGCGCCCGGGAGTTAACACTGGGCAATGAAAGTGCAACCCATGGAGTTGAGACTCAGTGAGATGCCACCTCGAGAACACCCCAAGACAGTGACACGTCGAAGGGATCGCCCGAGCCTCGCTGCGAGTTGAGATTGCGGGGAGGTAATGAAGGCCAACGGGAGGTTGAGACATCCCGAGGTAAAGAGACAAGAAGCACAAAACATCCCTCATACTATCATTGATCCATCCGAAAAGGAGATAAGTGCTCTTCACGATTCCCAAGACAATCTCGATGTAACCTTTACCGGGATGCGAAGGTGAAGCGAAGTCATCCCTTTTGCCGATCCAAAAGACTCGGTGAGGATGTTCTCCCAAGCACGAGTAAGACCGACCTTAAGGCTACTCGCCAAACCTTTAATTTTGATGATGAGCCACCCATGCAAATCTCATCATCGTCCGATGACGCCATGCGATATGGCGAGGACCGAGTCAACTCATATGGAAAAACCGGTGAGAGCGACGAAGGCTGTTGAGACAAGCGAGGCTCGGCCAGTGGTCAACTCCACAAAGACCCAACAAAGCAGTAAATCGTGCGGGCTCCCAAGCTTCCGAGCAGGATCGACTCACCGGGAACTTCATGAGCACAAGTTATCATTGAGCAGATTCCCATTGCCCGTGATGATCAGTTTGAAGAATCGTTTCCCTTTTATATGGAGCTGGCTGGCCTTCTTGAAGAATCGGCTAGAGATCAAGAACGTTTCCATAAACTCCGATCCGTTATTCCAATGACACACCATCGTCCCAGACTTTGACTTTGACTTTTGCTTGGCCTTGGTGAGACAAAGTGACAAAGCGGTGAGGTTCGAGAAGTTTTCAAGGCCATATTTGCGAGAGATAGAGAAGATGGAGAGGCACCAGGCCTCACCTGGACATGAGCTGGATAACCGAGACGCAAATCTTCTTGCCGATCTGCGAGGAATAATTGTCGAGGATCCGGGAATGGTGGCAACAATAGCAATAGGCAATGCGCGTAGAACAAGCTCGATACTTGAGAACATTGTTCAATAAATTGCTAGTCCGGCGGTGAGAATCTTTGATATGAAGAGAAGAATGCAAGAAAACATCGATCAAATGCATGAATCTCACAACACGAGAGATGCAAACTGCGTGAATTTAATAAGAAAGAGCTTCACGGCGTAGAGGAGAACATGGAGAGGAAATTCACCTCCTCATGGCTGAAATGAAGTAGTGTGGTGAATCAATGCCACCGCTTTCGAAATTCGTGCGGCATACTCCGCAGCCAGATTGAAGCATAACTCGGCTATCGGCCGCTTAGACTTCATGATTGCTAGCTTGTTTCAGGGTTCCTCTCTCCTTTGATGATGCTAAAAAGGGGAAGAGGAATACCTAAAGGCGTTGAAATGTTAAGGAAGGAGAAGAAGGGCCTTGTTGTGAAGGAGAAGACAAATCAAGAACTAAGAAAGAGAAGAAAGGAAAATCATTGAGGGGGAAGGTTCGAAAGATATGACCCGATGATTGCAAAAACCCCCAACAAGGACTTGTCACGGTGATATCATCGCAAACTCCCGATGACTCGCGCTCCAACACTCCGCAGCACCCATGGGCCGGGGGGCGAAAAATAGTAGAAGCGAGGGGATGAAGAAGGTGGAAGGAAAGATGGATGCCCGAGTGCGGATATACTAAAACAATATGGAGGCATTCCGACAGGAAGAGACACGATGCCATTTTAGACGCGTCGGGCGAGCCAAGATCTATTGATGAATTCAAGATGCTCGCATCGAGAGGTTACTTCGCAAATATGTCCATGGCTCAAGCACAGGATTTGTATTGGGAAAAAGGCCTCAAGCTATGTGAAGAAGGCGACAGCAGCGGACATCTTGCGATCACTCTTCCAGTCACTCAATTTGGGAAAAAGAAGGTCCCAGTACAATACACGCCAGAGGCAGAGGAAGAAGTAATGGAGGAAGAAGAGGTTTCAGACCTAGACCTCTGCCCAAAAACATTGAATATATAGATCCAGGCAGGAAAGGAGGGATCTATTGGGCTGGATTCGACTAAGTAGCCAACCTGCAAGTGGCCAAGAACAATGTTGAGTATGTGAAGAGAATCGAAGAAGAAAATAGAAGACAAACTCAGCTGTGGGAAGAAAGACAAGAAAGAAAAAGAAGAGATGAAGGTGCCAGAAAAGCATATGAGAAAAAGAAAGCAGCTGAAGAAGAGAAGAAGAGAAATAGATCAGAAGAAGACAGAGCTGATAAGGAAAGAAGGAGGCAGCGAAGGAGATGAAGTCTTGCTGTCCACTCCTTCATGTATTTTACAATGTAAATGCATCTTTAAGTAAGTCTTACGTACATCGAATAAAATTGTATAATTTCTATACTTGCGTAGATATAGAATAGCATGGTTACCTTAAGCTCTGTTTAAGCTCGACACACTCAGAACAATTTTGTGTAAAGAACAAGAATGTTATGATCAATAAAAGATTGATTCTACGCATACATTGCGTGATTCTACATTGTCTGTCACGTATCTTTTTGTTTAATTATTGTATGAATGTTTTAAGTTTTGGCATCATCAAAAGGGGGAAATTGTTGGGAAATTAATTTTTAGATTTTGATGAATGCCATGTAAAACTTAGAATAGAAAGTTGGCACCCCATTTTTGTTGTAAATTGCATTGTAATAGATAATTTAGTGGTGAGTTAAGTCGGCTATGCCGAATATGCAATAAGTCAACTAGAGACTAGAAGGAAGACTCATTTGTGAGGCGGTGAGTGTGGCAAAGAAGAGAAGACATGAACTCGACTAAAGGTGCATCCGAGATGCAGGCGAGTGAAGTGTCGATCAAGTCAACTCAAGATACCAAGTCTCAAGTTGAAGTGACGGATGAGTCATCCAATGATTGGAAGGCGACTCGAAGTCACCTGGGGAAGTCAAGGAAATGCAGTCAAGTCGAGATAACTGAAAGAGATCAGTTGCACATAAGTCAAGAAAATTACTTAAACAAGTAATACTTCCATCTTGTCTTTCTTAAAGTGCTCATCCTTAGGAAGCGTGCAAAAGGAATAAACCAATGGGAAGCTCGCTTTTTGTGTCGAACTACGAAAAGTCAAGACTCATTCATACGAGGAAATGTCAATTCCAAGAAGCGCAACAAGACAAGCCAACGACCACAAGTGTCTTTTGAAAATTAACCTATCTCTTCAACGGGCAAATTTTCAAAAGAACACTATAAAAGGCTGAGAATCTATTTGAGAAAAGGTTAACCTTGTTACCTGGAACTTTCAAGCTATTATTCAAACTATAACCTACTCAAGTCATTCAAGTTCAATCCTCAAGCCTACATTACGAAGGAAATCAATCCAACACTCACTTTGTGAAGGAAAGACTACTTCAATCGGTTGAAGAGGAAACATTTGAAGAATCAAGGGGTCTACATTCCACAAAGGATTGTAGAAAGGTTCAAGGTCGGACCGAGTCTCGAGGTTTTGGAGGGCTTCGTGATCAAATCCAAGAAGCTTGAGCAAGTGGGCTATAATAGCAAGGCAATCGTCTGTGAAGAAGAAGCCGAGTCGCACGAGAAGCCACATTTGTGTGACCAAGGCATCTCGGGATCGAGTCCCGGAGGATCAAGTCGGTGTGTGATCAAGACTTGCATCCGGATGATAACCACTTTGTACATTGATCATTACTTAGTGGATTCCTCCGGGAGTTGGAGAATAGAGGAGTAGAAAAATTACCCCATCTTGAACCTCTATAAAATTTATTGTGTCATTTACATTTCAAAGACTTTAATTTTGCATATTATTTCAATATTTTTGATAAATTTGCTATCCAATTGATAATCAACAAAGTTCTAAAACCAAGTATTAAAACAAACTTAAACCAAATTCAAGGTTGTTAAGTCTTCATTGAAATCATATCACGGTCAAGTTAAGTTTTAGACTAAGCAGGTGAGTTATTCTATCAACAACTCAGTCGAGTCTGTTGAGTGCCTAACACTGCTGGTTAACTAACTTAGCTGTTCATCAGGGACTTAGCCGTGAAGTATTAACTCTGAACTTTTAACAGGACTAAATCGAAAAATTGGTAAGGTTTATTCAACCCCTCCTTCTAAACCTTACACTCGCACCCCTTGGGACCTACAACGTGATCTGAATTTGTCTATATCTTCAACGAGAAAAATTCAAATCACACATATAGAAGCTGAGAAAACGTTCAAAAAGAAGTAGAACCAAGAACAAGAGACACATGGACAACATATTCAAGTAAGAAAAAAAATTCTCTTTCGAGATATAAGATTATTCCTCAAGAAAAAACTCACACAACCTGCATCTAACACATCTGTAAAGGATTAATGATGTTTATTAGAACAAGGTTTTGAAGAAAAAAACCTTCACATTTCTTTGAAGTGAAGGATTTGTGGGGAGGTAATGAGGAAATGGGAACGAGGCAAGAGAGCTATGTGATCAAATCTTGTGGAGTTCGTTGAGTATGTAGCAAGAGAGCTGTGCGACCAACTCTTGTGAAGAAGCTGTAATCTAGGCAGTGGGCTTGTGTGATTAAAGCTGCTCAGATTGTTGTTATACTTTGTGTTGTGCTTAGTTGATCTCTACTAGAGTAGGAGAAAAGTGGACTAGAGGAATTACCTCACCTTGAACCATTATAAAATTCTCTGTCTTCTTTATATTATGATTTTATATTCTTGTCATTTATTTGATATTTATGATTGCTAAAATAACCACTAAAATCTACTGCGTTGATTGACAAAACTTAAAAAGGTACAAGTCTTAGTTGTACTTAAGCGAAAACATAAAAATCTAAAAGTTCTGACCTATCAACTGAAAGTTACTCAATCAATAACAGCTTTGTCAAGTGTTCGTTGAGTGGTTAACTCTTCTCACGAGCTTTAACTCATCTATTCTTATGGGACTTTAATGTTTTCATACTCTAAACTGAAAATTTGACAGAATTTTCAAAAGTTGTAATGTCTATTGAACCCCCTTCTAAACTTTACCTTGTCATCTTTGGGACCTACAGGTCATACTCCATGTACCATGTTGAAGTTTGATTTCAAACATTGAGAAAGATTAGAGATTTATGGGTTTTCACACAATCTAGATATTGGTTTGAATTCACATAAGGTTGAAGATTATATGAACTCTATCTTGGCTGCTTCTTTTTCTACAACGAAGTAATGAAAGCTTTGTTCGACATGCATCCAAATAAGGATCCAGGCTTGCATGGTTTATCTCTTTTATTCTATCAGAAGTTTTGGCCAATATTTGGGACAGAAGTAACTAAGGCGATGTTGAAAATATTAAATAAGAAAGGACACTTAGATGGGTGGAATGAGACTGTTAACACTCTTATCCTGACGACATACGAACATATAATTTTGAAGCATTTTAGGCCAATTTGCTTGTGCAATATTTAATATAAAATTGTTGTTCGAGCTTTAACTAATATACTTCGGCCAATCCTTAAACATACAACCAATGAGTTTCAAAGTGCTCTTGTCCCGGGACAACTAATTGTAGATAATGTCATACATGGATTTGAAGAAATGCACTAGACACACAATAGACGAGTTGGAAAAAAGATATGTTGTGCTTAAATTAGACATGAGCAATGCTTATGATCGACTAGAATGAGATTTTCTTGAAGTGGTGATGAGAAAGCCAGGATTCACTGATAGTTGGGTAACCGAAATAATGAGATACTTCAAGACAATTGATTATTCATCCTCTCTTAATCTCGAGATTTTTGGTAATCTCAAACCAAATCATGAAATTTGTTCACCTAATTTTTTAGATTCACTGTAAGTGAACGACTTAGTTAATAGATATAGCGAGCAAGGTCGATCCCAGACTAATAAATCAATGTACTAATTATTGTGATTATAATAACATTAATTTTATTTAGACGATCGGCGTTGTGATTGATGATTAATAAAAGCTAAGAAAATAATCCAATGCGAGCACTAACCAATACAGAATAATCACAAAGAAAAAGATCAAGTGGAATGATGGATTCCAAGGCTATTTATGGTTTCAATCACTATTGTTATAAAATCAATAAACAAGTAATTATTAATCCCCTATAAGACCATCTCACAAACTATTTATTCTCTTTGCTAGCATATGTACTCAACATACAATAACCAACTCCCAACAACATAAAAGATCTATCAAATGCTTAATTATAGATTCATCTCATTTTTTTACTTTTCATTTTTGGATTCTTTCATGAGTATTATATTTTGAAACTAATTATTTTTTATAACGTTCCCCACAAACCAAATTCTCTTTTTCTTCATTCCCCACAAACCAACTCTTTCACTATTCAACCACATTCTTGATTTCATCCTCCACCAACTCACTCGGTTATACAAGCTCAAGTATATGATTAAAGGTCTATCAAAAAGACTAGGAATTAAATATCCAAGGCAGGCTTCTGGCTTGAAAGGATAAAACAAAATATGGCCTTAAATCACTTTTACAAATTGCACACATCATGTGGTTTTGACAAAGATACCAAAGCAAGTTCTAGAGTTCTAACAATACGAAATATACACTTAACAAAAAATAATATTGCATATGGTGAAAACAGTAACGGCTCAAAAGCTCACACTATTAGGAAATTTATTGTATAAATTTTGATGATGCTTAGAAAACCTAGTATTAAAAAATTGGCACCCCAATTTCTGTATATAATTTCAACTTTATAATAGTTAGAAAATTAGCTGAGTCGTAAAGCAGCTAAGTTGAAGATACAGACGACTTGCTGAAGAATGCAGAGAAGAATCAGCTGTGTCGCAGCTGAGTAGTCAAGAAAAGCTTCAGTCAAGTACATCAGATGTGTCTTTTCAGAAGGACTTAAAAGACTTAAAGAAATGAAGGAAAAGACTCAACATATATGGTAAAGCAGCTGAAGGACTTAAAGAAAGCTGAAGAAGTCCGTTGTGAAAAAGTTAAAGACACATCCATTTTGGTAAGGAGACAGACCTTCAACCTTAAAGTTGTCTTGCTGAAAGAGTGCAAGTGGAAGGGACCAATGGAATGCTTGCAGAACTCTGAAATGTTTCACGCGCCTGCAGGTACTAAATTCAATGGTTGGGTTAACATCAAATGCTGCAAGAAGAAGATAAGTCAACGAATAAGAAGTGTATGTTTGAATTTGTCTATCTCTTCAATGGAAAAATTTCAAACTCTCACTATAAAAGGCTGAGGAATTTTCAGAGAGAAGTAAGAGACCAAAAATTCAAACGTGACACAAGGGCATACAAGCAAACAAGCAATCTGCAACACTCTTTCAAGCAAGAAATTCTTACAATCCTGAGGCCTACATTCGAAGCAACATTATCCAACACAACCTTGTGGAAGATAGAAGTTATACTTCAAGTTGAAGAGGAAAATCTTGTTTTAAAGAAAAAAAGGGTCTGTTCTTCCAAGAACTGAAGGAAGTTCATTTATTTTCCAGCTCGAACCTGTTTCAAATCCGAAGGAGGGCTAAGTGATGAAGTCCAAAAATTTGAAGAGCTAAAGCAGTGAGGTAGTTGTCTCACGAAGAGCTGAGTCCCGGAAGTGAAGCCAGCTATGTGATCAAGGCTAAACTGGGATTGTTGTACTATTCTACCGAAGTCACTGTTACTCTAGTGGATTCCTCCTGGAGTAGGACAAGAGTGGAGTAGAGAAATTATCTCATCCTCAAACCACTATAAATTATTGTGTCATTTTTATATTTTGCACTTAATTTCTGCAATTCACTTAGGTTCTTTATATTTGCTATCCAACTGATAATAACAAGCCTAAAATATAAGTGTTGATAACCAATCTTTAAAAAGGATGTAAAGACTTCCGCTATAAAAATCAAGAAAACTTAATTTGTAAAAGATAACTTCACTCAGGTGAATTATTCTATCAACAACTCTCTGAGAGTCTGTTAAGTGGTTAACTCTTCTGCTGAAGTTTGACACAGCTGTCTATCAAGAGACTTAACTGTTTTCTTGTTGAAACTCTGATTGTATTTAAAATCGAAAATTTGGTTAAGTCTATTCAACCACCCTTTCTAGACTTAGCTCACACCCCTTGGGACCTACACACGCGCTTGCATATTCGTGAACCAAAGCATAAAACTCATGTATCAACATTCACATGATCAATATCATCAATTATCTTCTTAATCAATCCAACTCAACACCATATCAAAACAACACAATTATTTTCAAAATACATATCATCGATCCATTATTTTCTCTCTCCATATAAATCTGTGAAAGCAATAAACGTGTTAAAACTATAAATTTGCTTCTAGTGCAATGCAACCTAATTGCTCTACATGCAAAAATACTTGAAATGAAAAAAAGCCATCTCCCCCAAACTGGAATGAATGATCTCGTGCATATGTGAAAAGAAAAAATTTCAATGAAAAGAAAATATAGAGACTATTCATTAACTCATTGAGGTGCCGACAGTGGATAGTGGCACTGACGTGTATCCGACGCTGTAGTCCAATGCCGAGACCTCTATGAAACATCTCTGTTTTATCCTCTCCATCATCCCAACTCATATAAACTAATACCCCATTTAAATGCATCTTTTATCTTCTTAACGCAAAGGTTGTGGGCTAAAGTTGTGTTGTTCTCACCCATGAAGGCGTACTTGAGATGTTCGGGCAATGGTTTGAATTTTGGGGTTAGATTCGAGTGATCTGTGTTACACGCAGTATGCCCGTGCGTATTCACACAATATGTGCCTGACTTATTTTTTGACACTTTTCTCCCTGCATCATGCACGAGCTGACCATGCACACGCGCATTATCCGTTCGTGTTTCTGGGAATTCGCCTATTCCTAGAATTTCTCCTTCATCCTTCAACTCTTTGACTATCTATGATTCTTGCATGAGATCTAAAGCACAAAAATAGCCATACAAGTCTTGAGTGTCGAAATCAAGCATTACACTTGAATCGAACATGAATAACTTAAACCAAATTCGAAAGTATCACAAGATAACTACGTATTCTTCGACACATGAATCGACTACTTCCAAGAAATTGTAGCTCTCTACACTATCATGAAATTTCATATCCTTATGAATAAAAAATAACATAAACTTATTATTAACCCATAATGTGAGCTCCCTCTTCTGCATGTCTATTAAAGCTTTTCTGGTGGCTAGGAATAGATGCCCAAGTATAGGTGGGATGTTGTGATCTTCCTCCATGTGAAGAACCACAAAGTCCACTAGGAATATGAATTTATCTACCTTTACGAGCACAACTTCTATTATCTCCTTAGGATACGCGAGTGATCTATCTACAAGCTGCAAAACAATAGTTGGTGGCTTGACATCTCCTTATCCAAGCTCCTTAAAAATAGACAAAGATATTAAATTAATACTAGCACCTAATCACACAATCCTCTATTAAAGAAAACACCCCTATTGTGCAAAGAATCGTAAAACTACTAGTATCTTTGAGCTTTTGAGGTAGGTTTATTTGAAGGATGGCACTGTATCTCTTAGTCAAGTTTACGGTCTTAAATTTCGCCATCTTTTTCTTTTGGACATCACATTTTTTATAAACTTCGCATAATTAGACATTTCAGAACGCACCTACAAAAGATATGTTTATGTGAAGTTCCTTAAATACGTAAGGAATTTTAGCAAACTGAGCATCTAATTTTTCTTTTGAAAACATTGAGGGAAATGAATTGGATTAAATTTTGAAAGTTCAAAGTTAGAAGAAGATATAGGCTGTGATTGCTTATAAGAATCTTTCATTTTTGTTCCCTTCGAGAAATAGTTTTTACCCTAATATGTGAATGTTTATGAAAATTATCAAAAAATACAATATTCACTCACTTTCATCTTTTTCCTCCACTAATTAATCATTTTTCAAAAAAATTCATCAAATCACCAATCATTATTACCCATTTTTTAAAACAATTCTACTATTCACCCATTCACATATTTCTAACTACCAATCATTATTTTACTATTTTTACGTGAAATCAACTTTCATCATTACATTTCCATCTAATATCCAATGACACTATCAAATTTCATTCTTTTTCTTTCAAATTTTTTTTCATCACTATTCTCTAGCAGAAAGAAATTTTCCAAAATGAATGAATATTCAATCACACCTTTAGGCGTCTCAGTTCCTTTTATTCATTCTTTTATATCTTTTTTCCATCCTCGACCTCAACTTCGATATTTGCTACAATGTTCTTTTTAGCAGGTGTCGATGTTCTTTCTTCTAGAACATGCGCGAGCTGCTCGTGCATATACACACGATGTGTGCATTTCTCTTATACCACTCCTTAGACGAATGGTTTTACACTGACCAATCTAGGATTCAAGAAATTTTCATTTGTGTACCCATGGTATTTTCCAATTGTGTAGCATGTGTCTCAATCTTGTCCAACTTCACCTCATCTTTATTGAACCAATTTCTTGTTTCATTGATAAACGAACTCGTCTGACTCATAAATGAAGTGAGTACTTCCTCCATAGTGTTAGTCCAAGTGGCTACAATAATCTAGAGGGGGGGAAGTGAATAGATTATCCCGGTTTTTCAGATTTTGCCCTCTTTTTCGAAAGACTCAAGCAAAAATGAAATGCTAAATGCGGAAAGTAAATAGCACATGTCGATTTATAGTAGTTCAACCCACCTAGGGCCTAATCTACTACCACCCCAGTATATCCGGGATGGATTTCAAAAAGAAAAAAAGATTTTATTAATTTACCAAAAATTAATACAACACCTTGAGGATTACCACAACCCTCTTTCACTACCTTGAGGATTACCACAATCCTCTTACAACACCTTTGAAGATTACCACAACCTTCAAACACCTATCACCTAGATCACCCAAATGTATTCTTACCACAAGAATACTCACAAGGATGTCTTGTGTTGAATGATGACCAAAATCAAGATTACAACTCAATAATGATTGATACAATATGAGTACAAGTGTAATCAAGAATTGAAAGCCTAGACCTCAAATTTGTGCAAGTGAAAGTGCTTAGGCTAGTACAACAAGATTTATGAAAGTGTTTGCTCAATTGCTCTTTGCTTGTGTAGAGTGTTGTATCTTGTTGCTTGAATGAAGCCTCTATTTATAGGAGAGGACTTGGCTTTCATTTACAGACATTGGCTCCTCCTTGGGGAGTGATTTGCTGCAAAAGAAACCATTTAAAATGATCAATATAGCTGTTAGAAATCAATCCCACAAAATAGGGAAAAGCTGTCTGAAAACGCAACTGATAGTTTGCTGATAAACATAGGGTTCGACCGGTCGCGCAGAGATAAGATTGAAATTGAATTCTACGAATTTTTACACAGGAGGACCGATCGGAGGGGGGTGCGACCGATCGCCCTTAGCTGTGACCGGTTGGACCTGAAGAAATGTCGAAACAGAGAAGTCTGGAACAAAAAACCAACTCCCAGGTACCGGTCGCCCAGGTGGTCGACCGGTCGCCCTGCCCCTTTTTTCTTACGCCTCATATTCTGTTTCTCAACTCAACTCAGGTAGGGGTTGCCCTATAGGGCGACCGGTCGAGCCTGAAACAAATGTGTTGTCCAATTTTTTATCGAAAATAAAATCCAAAAAATACTCCGAAAAATAGTAAAATCATTTTAAGTCGATCGGAAGTATTTAGGCAACATTTGGGGACATTGTTTTGGTTTAAAAATTCATTTGAACAAAATCGAACATAATCATCAAAATCATGATAAAAACATTTATCTAACAAACTCCCCTTTTTTGATGATTACAAACCAAAACAATTTTCTCGAGGACGACTTTGAAAACAAATCAGTTTTCCGGTTTTACGAGTGAACTATCCGTTAAAAACATTCCATACAAAGCTCCCCCTATCTATGAGCATATAGACAAAACATTTTTCATAAGCTAAAAGTACAAGCAATAACTAGCTTATATAAGATGCCTATAAACATTATAGGCAAAGAAGCTCCCCCTGTCACAATACTTATAATCAATTTCATTTGAGTCCAAAATTCAAGCCATGGACTAGGTATTCTTGGCTTTAAGAAGCCATAGTTTTTTATTGCGAGCTTTTATTAGCTTTTCTTGAGCTAACGAGCCAATTTCCTGTTTCTCCCCCTTTGGAATCATCAAAAAGAATGTTAGGATGGTAAAAACACCATACAATTAAAGCGTAAAAATCCAAGGAAAATGGGAGAAATGTATCATGAAGAGTTCATACGCTTGTTTTATTAGGCAAAACATGATCTCAATAGATGTTGGAGACTTTTGGAAGCAAGAGAATCATGTAAAGGTTGAAATTTTCATTGCGACATTTCATCGAACACCTTGTGTGCGTGAAAAATAAAAGAGGTTGTATATAACCCTTGTAAATGTTTCAAGTCAAAAAAATTTATCACCAATTCACCTCAATCATTATACAATACAACATAATAGATAAGCTCATCAAAATCATATGCAAAAAATATCAAGAAATATACCATAAGGTTATTAACTCAAGGGTTCAACCCAATTGAGCAAAAGAAGAGAAATTCTTACCATTTGATCGGAAAAGATGAGCCATAATGATGATGATCATGCTATATAATGTCCATGTTGTGAAAAAAAATGCATGAAAACCATTTTTGAATGAAATATGTGAAAATTTGGCAAAGGGGACGAAAAATGGCCAAAATATGTTAAAGTTGCGAATGCTAAAGACAGAACCATTTTAATCCAAGATATAGCCTTGGGCGACCGGTTGCCCTCAACCCTCTCAGCCCACTGTCTGTCAGTTTTTCCAAAATCCGAATTTTCAACCGAAAATCCGATTTTTCGCCCCTAAGTTTTAAAAACGTGCAAAATGCAAACGTAAGCCTCATTCAATATGCATTATGCCTAACCGAGCTCGTATCGATGCAAAAGTCTCGGAGGATAGCGGTTTTGTAAAAATGTCCGCTAATTGATCTTGAGATGGTACAAAGATATCTCAAATTTTCGTTTTGAAACACAATCCCTTAGAAAATGATGTCGAATCTCAATATGTTTGGTACGGTTATGATGAACCGGGTTTTGAGCAATATTAATAGCGGATATATTATCACAAAAGATAGGTACGTTTCAAAAGAGCATTTGTAATCCGCTAAGGTTTGTTTCATCCAAAGAAGTTGAGTACAACAAAATGCGGCGGAAATATATTCGGCTTCGCCCGTTGAAAGTGAAACACAGTTTTGCTTCTTTGAAAACCAAGAAACTAGGCAATCGCCTAAAAATTGACATGATCCGGAAGTACTTTTCCGATCATCAATATTTCCCGCATAATTCGAATCACTATAACCTTTAAGAGAAAAATTTTCATTCTTTGGATAAAATAAACCATATTGAATGGTGCCTTTCAAATATCGAAAAATCCTTTTAACGACACTCATATGAGATTCTTTGGGATTGCTTTGAAAACGAGCACATAGGCATATGGCATGAAGAATGTCCGGTCTACTAGCGGTTAAATAAAGTAAACTACCAATCATACCTCGATACTTTGATTCATCCACGGACTTGCCTTTCTCATCTTTGTCAATTTTGACATTTGTTGCCATGGGAGTAGAGACGGTTCTTCCTTCTTCAATGCCGAACTTTTTCAAAAGTTCTTTTGTATACTTAGATTGTGAAATGCAAATACCTTCTTGACATTGCTTAATTTGGAGTCCAAGAAAGAAGTTGAGCTCCCCCATCATGCTCATTTCAAATTCTCCTTGCATCAACTTAGAGAATTTCTTGCACAAAGAATCATTAGTAGCACCAAAGATAATATCATCAACATAAATTTGCACAAGTAAATAATCTTGCCATTTTTCAAAACAAATAGAGTTGTATCAACTTTACCTCTTATAAAACCATTTTGAAAAAGAAAAGAACTAAGTCTATCATACCATGCACGGGGTGCTTGTTTTAAACCATACAAGGCCTTTTTAAGTTTATAAACATCATTAGGCCTAGAAAAATTTTCAAACCCCGGAGGTTGTTTTACATAGACTTCTTCTTGAATAATACCATTTAAGAAAGCGGATTTAACATCCATTTGGTAAAGTTTGAAATTTTTAAAACAAGAATAGGCAAGTAAAATACGAATAGCTTCTAAACGTGCTACGGGTGCAAAAGTTTCATCATAGTCAATACCTTTCTTCTTGACAATACCCTTGAGCTACTAACCTTGCCTTATTTCGAACAATGTTGCCTTGATCATCAAGTTTGTTCTAGAATACCCATTTTGTACCAATAATAGTTTGAGATGGAGGATAAGGTACTAATTCCCATACATCATATCTTTCAAATTGATTTAACTCCTCTTGCATTTCTAAGAACCAATCCTCATCCTCAATGGCCTCTTTAGCATTTTTAGGCTCTTTTTGAGAAATAAGAGCTTTCTCGGCAAATTTTCTCCGGTTCATCACTTTGTCAAGAGGATCACCAATAATAAGATCTTTTGGGTGATCTCCCTTAAATTTCAATGCAACGGGAAGATCCGAGATATCACCTCTATCTTCTTGAGGACCATTTGAAGTGGACGGTTGATCATCAATTTGAACAAATTGTTCAATAATATCTTCTTCATCACTTTCATCATTAGGTATTCTTTCAACCCCCGAAGCTTCATTAAATTTGATATGGATGGATTCTTCAACAACTCCACTAGTCTTATTGTAAACCCGATATGCTTTGCTTTTTGTTGAATATCCCATAAATATCCCTTCATCGGCCTTAGGATCAAGTTTGTCCAATTGATCCTTGGTATTCAAAATAAAGCATTTACAACCAAATATCTTGAAATAACTAATATTTGGAGTTCTACCTATCCAGAGCTCATATGGAGTTTTATTCATTTTAGGACGAATATAAACTCGATTAATGACATAGCAAACGGTACTTACGGCTTCGGCCCAAAAATATTTTGGAAGTGAAAATTCATTGAGCATGGACCGACTCATCTCTTGTAATGTCCGAACTTTCCTTTCGGCTACTCCATTTTGTTGAGGTGTCCTTGGAGCCGAAAAATTATGAGCATATCTTTTGGTTTCACAAAATACTCTAAATTCAACGTCAAATTCTCCACCTCGATCGCTTCGAATATATTTGATAGTGTCTTCCTTTTCATTCTCAATAAGTCTACACAACTTAACAAACTCATTAACGACATCGCTTTTATTGGTAAGAAAAAGAGCCCAAGTATATCTAGAAAAATCATCGACGATAACAAAAGTGTAATGTTTTCCACTTAGACTAGCCGTACCAATATCCCCATACAAATCAAGGTGAAGCATTTGTAGGGGTTTGGTTGTGGAAATTTCATTTTTGGGCTTAAAACTACTTTTAACTAATTTGTTCTTTTGACAAGTGTCACATAAGTCAAGATTTTCAAAATTCAATTTGGGTAGTCCTTTCACATGTTGGTTTTTGTAAATATTTTTCAAATTCTTGTATCCAACATGTCCAAGTCGCCTATGCCATAAACTAGTTAAATCATTATTGGCGACTAAACAAGAAACATTTTGACTACCCAAATCACTTGTACAAATTTTGTAAAGATTGCCTTTTCTATTTGCTTCACAAATAATTTCACCATTTTTAAGAATAAGACATTTTTCTTTATTAAAGGAAACATCATAATTTGAATCACAAAGTTGGCTAACACTTATCAAATTAAACTTAAGCCCTTCAACTAAAAGAACATTACTAAGAGAGAAAGAAGAGTTACCAATTTCTCCATTTCCAAGAATTTTTCCTTTGCCATTGCCGAACATGACCATACCCTCTTCTTGCAGCTTGATGTTGGTAAAAAGTTCTCTCCTCCCGGTCATATGGCGTGAACATCCGCTGTCCACGAGCCATTTTGAATCTTCCATTGTTGTTAGCATAATGTCCAACTTTCCCACAATAAAAACAAGTAGGAGTATTATAATTATTAGCACGTACAAAAGTCGGACCTTGGTTATTTTTCTTAAAAATACTTTGAAATGGCTTATAACCAAGTCCCAATTTGGAATGCTCACCTCTTTGTGCATCTAAAATTTTTGTGACTTTATCCGTGCTTATGTTGAAACGATGCACATCATTTTTCAAACATTCAATATCTTTTGTGAGCGATTCCTTTTCGGTTTCAAGAGAATGAATTCTAGTAAGAGTGAGAGCATGAGCTTTGTCTAGAGATTCATAAGAGGTAAATAATTTTTCCTTTTCAACCTTAAGCTCCTTATGCTCCTTTTTCAAATTTTTGTATTTAACAATTAAATTTTGAAACTCAATTTGCAATTCATCAAAATCACATTGCAAGTCATCAACTATGGAGGAAGTAGAAGAATTTGAGTGTACCTCATTGTTTTCATCGTCTATTGCCATGAGACCGTGTTCGGTTTCTTCTTCCTCATCGGTTGTTTCGAGTAGTTCATCCCATGTTTTGACCTCCGCGTTTAGAGCCTTCTTTTTTGTGAAAGGCTTCTTTTTCTTTTGCTCCTCTTCATCGAGCTTTGGGCAATCGACAATGAAGTGCCCGGGTTTTCCGCATTTAAAGCAAGCATTATCTCTTGGTTTTCTCGCTTTATTTTTATTCACAAATTTTGCAAATTTTTGAACAAGTGCGGCCGTCTCCTCATCATCATCATCATTATCATAGTATGCACTATTAGAAGAAGAAGCAAGACCTTTAGGAATAATTTGCATACCCGATTGATTTATGGATGGTTTGGAATTTTTCCTCTCCTTGAGATAGACTTCATAGATGAGGAGGTTTCCAATGAGCTCGTCAAACTTAAGTGTCTCAAGGTTTTGTGCCTCCGTGATTGCCGTTACTTTTTCAGACCATGAGCCGGGAAGAGCATTCAATACCTTAGTCACCTTGTCTTCTTCGGAAATGACTTTACCAAGGGCCACAAGAGGATTGACAATATTATCAAGCCTTTCCACCATCTTGGAAATGTTTTCACCATCATGCATATTAAAGTTTTCAAAGTGTTTAACAAGCATGGTCTTTCTTGCTTGCTTGACCTTCTTAGTCCCTTCATAAATTGTCTCTAATTTTTCCCAAATCTCATGTGCCGACCTTATGCCTCTTATGCGATTATACTCGGTAGCCGTAAGAGAACAATGCAAAATATTTAAGGCCTTACCGTTTAGAGAGAAAACCTTTTTGTCGTTTTCATCGAACTCCTTGAAAGGTGTAGGAGTCAAGGTGCCATCCTCCGATTTCTTGGTTGGTTGATCAACTCCTTCAATGACCATATTCCAAATATCGAACCCGTACCCTTGTAGAAAGCACTCCATACGGTCTTTCCAAAATGCGTAGTTGTTGGCATCGAATAGTGGTGGCTTGTTGGTGGAGGCGCCGGTGGTGAGATGAGCATCATGTGTAGCCATGGATCTTTCCTCTTTACTCGGAACGAGCTAGCCAAAGAGTTTGGCTTTGATACCACTTGTTAGTCCAAGTGGCTACAATAATCTAGAGGGGGGGTGAATAGATTATCCCGGTTTTTTAGATTTTGCCCTCTTTTTCGAAAGACTCAAGCAAAAATGAAATGCTAAATGCGGAAAGTAAATAGCACACGTCGATTTATAGTAGTTCAACCCACCTAGGGCCTAATCTACTACCACCCCAGTATATCCGGGATGGATTTCAAAAAGAAAAAAAAAGATTTTATTAATTTACCAAAAATTAATACAACACCTTGAGGATTACCACAACCCTCTTTCACTACCTTGAGGATTACCACAATCCTCTTACAACACCTTTGAAGATTACCACAACCTTCAAACACCTATCACCTAGATCACCCAAGTATATTCTTACCACAAGAATACTCACAAGGATGTCTTGTGTTGAATGATGACCAAAATCAAGATTACAACTCAATAATGATTGATACAATATGAGTACAAGTGTAATCAAGAATTGAAAGCCTAGACCTCAAATTTGTGCAAGTGAAAGTGCTTAGGCTAGTACAACAAGATTTATGAAAGTTTTTGCTAAATTGCTCTTTGCTTGTGTAGAGTGTTGTATCTTGTTGCTTGAATGAAGCCTCTATTTATAGGAGAGGACTTGGCTTTGATTTCCAGACATTGGCTCCTCCTTGGGGAGTGATTTGCTGCAAAAGAAACCATTTAAAATGATCAATATAGCTGTTAGAAATCAATCTCACAAAATAAGGAAAAGCTGTCTGAAAACGCAACGGATAGTTTGCTGATAAACATAGGGTTCGGCCGATCGCGCAGAGATAAGATTGAAATTGAATTCTGCGAATTTTTACACAGGGGGACCGGTCGGAGGGGGTGCGACGGTCGCCCTTAGTCATGGACCGGTTGGACTCAAGAAATTTCAAACAGAGAAGTTTGGAACAAAAAACTAACTCCTGTGTACCGGTCGCCGGGTGGGTCGACTGGCCGTCGCTCGCCTTTTTTCTTACGCCTCATATTCTGCTTTCTCACCAACTCAGTGTACGGGTTGCCCTATAGGGCGACCGGTCGAACTGAAACAAATGTGTTGTCCAATTTTTTATCGAAAATAAACTCCAAAAAATACTCCGAAAAATAGTAAAAATATTTTAAGTCGATTGGAAGTATTTAGACAACATTTAGGGACATTGTTTTGGTTTAAAAATTCATTTGAACAAAATCGAACATAATCATCAAAATCATGATAAAAACATTTATCTAACACATAGATGGTTTTACCTCTGCATTGATAACTCAATTCATCACATTAAAGCTTGGGGTGGTTGAATAACGTTCTTCATATTAGTATATGAAAAGTTTCACGATTTCATAGATTTAGATGTTAACAGGTAGATAATGGATTGTTCCAACAATTATTAAAGTTTTGTTTATTGACATAATGTGCCTCTTTCATAGGATCTTGTTGAACTACCTAATTGTTTGTAACCACGTTTGCCTTTACCTTTTTAGTAATAACATTTAACTAATTTGACAAAGTAGTCATCTGAGTTGTTAATGCTTTAAATGGATCCGAGTCAGAAACTTCAGCTACCTTCCTGATGTTTGTCCTTTCAGATAGCCACTCATAACTATTCATCACCATATCTAAGCAGATTAAATTCATCTTCTGGTATTTTTGCTAATAAGGCCCCTCCTGCAATAACATCCACAAATGCTCTTGTTTGTCTTAATAACCCCTTGTAGAAGAAATAAAGTTGTTGGTCGTTTGGAAATCCATGTTGAGGAAACCTCCTCAACAAGTCTCTAAATATTTTTCCAAGCCTCATATAATGGTTCTGTGTAGGTCCCAAGGGGTGTAAGTGTAAGGTTTAGAAGGGGGGTTGAATAAACCTTACCAGATTTTCGATTTAGTCCTTTTAAATATTCAGAGTTGATACTACACAGGTTGTGTCCTTGGTGGACGGTGATTTAGATAATCGAGAGTTGGTCTCTCAACGGACTCAATCGATTGTTGATGGAATAACTCAAATTGTTAAGTCTAAATTAACTCAATCGTGGTTTGTTTTCATTGGAAGACTTAACACCCTTAAGTTTGATTAAGCAAGGATTTAGTGCTTGGTTTAGTACTTAGAAATTATCAAGTGGATGACAAATTTATCAGATTTAAACAATTAAGATGCGGGAATTAAAATCTTTGAAATGTAAATGACACAAAGAAAATTTTTATAGAGGTTCAAGATGGGGTAATTCTTCTACTCCTCTCTTCTCCAACTCCCCGGAGGAATCCACTAGGTATTGATCAAGATACAAAGTGGTAACAGTCCGATACAAGTCTTGATCACACAACCGACTTGATCCTTTGGGACTCGGCCCGAGACGCCTTGATCACTCGGTGGCTTCTCGTGACGACTCGGCTTCTTCACAGGCACCGCTTTTGCTACTATGACTCACTTGCTCAAGCTCTTTGGATTTGATCACGAAGCCCTCCAAAAGCTCAAGACTTGGTTCGACCTCGAACCTTCCTACAATCCTTCGTGGAGTGTGGACCCCTTAATTTTTCAAGTATTTTCCTCTTCAACTGATTGAAGTTATCTTTCCTTAACAGTGAGTGTTGGATTGATGTTCTTCGTAGCGTAGGCTTGAGGATTGAGAATATTTCAGATTTTCTAATAATTGCTTGAACGTTTTTGGTTCTGGTCCTTTTTTAGTTCATTGATCTCTACTTCTCAAATAAACTCCTCAACCTTTTATATTGATCTTTCAAAAATTTGCCCGTTGAAGAGATAAGCTTATTTTTGAAAGTCACTTGCAGTCGTTGGCTTGTCTTGTTGCAGTCTTTGGAATTGCCATTTCCTCGTATGAATTGTTCTCGACTTTTCGTAGTTCGACACGGTGTAGTGCTTCCCATTGGTTAATTCCTTTTGCACGCTTCGGGGACTGAGCACTTCGAGAAAGGTAGTATGGAGATATTACTTGTTTAAGTAATTCTCTTGATTTCGTGCAACGGATCTTTTTCAGATTATCTCGACTTGATCGCATTTCTTTGCTTTCCCAGGTGACTTAGAGTCGGCCTTCCAATCATTGGATGACTCTTCGTCACTTCAACTTGAGACTTGGCTCTTCTTGAGTTGACTTGACCGATACTCCACTCACCGCATCTCACCGCTTCTTGAGAGAGTTCCCGCTTCATCGTTTGTTCTTTGCCATACTCAATTTGTCTCGCAATGAGTCTTCCTTCTAGTTCTCCAGTTGTCTTCTTACATGTTTGAGCGTAGGCCGACTTAACTCACTTGATCAGCCCTATTTATTACAATGCATTTTACAACAAGAATGGGGTGCCAACTTCCTATTCTAAGTTTTACATGGCATTCATCAAAATCTAAACAATAAATTTCCTAACAATTTCCCCCTTTTTGATGATGCCAAAACTTAAATAATTCAAAAATGCAAATAGCAAAGATACATACAAATAGTGTATTTACATAGAATGTATGCGTAGAATCAATCCTTTTATTGATCATGACATTCTTGTTCTTTTACACAACTGTTTACAAAGTGTATCAGAGCAAACATTTGTCTACACAAAAAAATGAAGAATTTATAGCTTTATTACGTAAGACTTACATAGTATGTATTTACATGATAAAATGCATTAAGGGGTGGACAACTACACTTCATCTTCTTTCATTGTCTCCTTCTTTCATCTTGTTCAAGATCTTCTCGCTCTTCTTCTCTTTTTCTCATCGTCACCGCCTTCTTCTTCTTTTCATATGCCTTCTCGGCAGCCTTCATCTCTTCTTAATCTCTCTTGTCTTTCCTCCCATAGCTGAGTTTGTCTCTTGTTTTCTTCTTCTATACTTTTCGCATACTCAAGATTACTTTTAGCCACTTGCAAATTTGCTATTTGGTCAAGGCCGCCCAAGATCCCTCCTTTCTTGCCTCGGATCTATGTACTCAAAATTTTGGGCGAGGCCAGGTATGAAACCTCTTCCTCCACCACTACTTTTTCCTCTACCTCCGGGGCGTGTATTGTCTTTGGGGTCTTCTTCCTTCCAAATTGAGTGACCAATGGAGTGACCAGCAGAGTGATCGCCAGGTAGTCCGCTTCTGTCGCCTTCTTCACATAACGTGAGACCCTTTTCCCAAGACAAGTCCCAAGCTTGAGCCATAGACATATTTGCAAAGTATCCTTGGATGCGAGTAGCGTTTTAAATTCATCAACCGATCGTGGCTCGTCCCGACATCCGAGATGGCATAAGTGTCTCTCTCTTTACCGGAATGCCTCCATGTTCTTTCAAGATGTTCATAACTCGGGCATCCATTCTTCCTTCCACTTCCTTCATCCCCGCTTCAATTGTTTTCTCTTTTCACCATAGATATAGCAGAGTGTTGGAGTGGCGAGTCACAGGAGTTTGTCGATAATGTCACCGTGACAAGACCTTGTTGGGGGTTTGTGCAATCATCAAGGTCACATCCGCCGATCCTTCCCCTCAACAAGCTTTTCCTTTCTTTTGTTTCAACACTTCCTCACCGACTTTCCCTTCGCAGAATCGCTCCCTCCTTCTCAACTTCGATCCCTCTTTCGCTTTAGGTATTCCTCTTCCCTCTTTTTGGCATCATCAAAGGAGAGAGGAACGCCTAGAAACAGACTTGCAAGCGTGAAGTCGAGCTCGCGATAGTTGAGTTTTGTCTCGAGTCTGCTGCGAGTATGCGATTTAAGTCGGATCGAGTAGCGTTGGACTCTACCGAGATTAGCTTCATTTCAAAGCCATGAGAAGGCTGAATTTTCTCGTCCATATTTGCTTATAGACGCCGAAGATCACTCTTATTTTGCTCACGCAGCAGCCTTTATCTCGGCAAAGTGTGAGCTTCATGCATGTGCTCAATGTGTTCTCTCAACTTCGTTTTTGCATCGCATTCTCTCTCCATACGGCAGCCTTGTTGAACAATGTCCCAAGTATCTAACTTGTTCCACACACATTGTTTTTTCTTTGTTGCCACCATTCCCCGATCCTCACCGTGATGCCTCTCAAGTCGCCGAAGATTTGCATCTCTGTTGTCCGGGCCGACGTCCATAGAGGCCTGGTGCCTCTCCATTCGTTCAATCTCAAGCAAATAATGCCTTGAACACTTCGCGAACTTCACTGATTCTTCCGTTGCATCCGATGGCCACGCACGTCAAAGTCATAGTCACCGAACGATGGTACCGACGAAATGACAGAGCTGGTCTACATGGTAGCGTCTTGCGTTCGTTCTCGACTCTTCATGGAGGTCGGGTACCTCCAGGGAAAAAGGAAATGATTCTACAAAGGATTCATCACCGCCAACCGGAATTTGTTCAATGATGAGCGGTGCGCGGGAAGTTCCTTTTGGAGTCGAACCCGCCGCACTTGGGGAACCGCGCAGGTGGACTGCTTTCACCGGGGGTCTGTTGTGAAGTGGACCCAGCCTTGCTAAGCTCACTGTCTCAAGCTTCGTTGGTCTGTGGTTGGTTTCTCCAATTGAGTGAACTGGTCCTCGGCCTTATCGAGCGTCATCGGACGATGATGATATTTCCATTGGTGGCTCATCATCAAAATTGAAAGTTTGACGAGTAGTCTTGAGATCGACTTGCTCGTCTTGGCCGGGAACATCCGCGTGAGTCTTTTGATCTGCCACGGGGATGACTCGGCTTCTTCGTCGCCTTCCGATCGGAAAAGTTACATCAGGATTATCTTGGGAATCATGAAGCGCACTTATCTCCTTCTCGATGGATCAATGATAGCAGGAGGGATGTTCTCTACTTGCCTTCTTTACCCCGGGAAGTCTCAACTGCCGTGGGCCTTCATTTCCTCCTACAGGTCTCAATCGCAGTGAGGCCTTGGACCTCCCTTTCGACAAGTGTCACTGTCTTAGGGTCTTCTGTGGTGGCATCCATTCGAGTCTCAACCCCATGGATTGCACTTTCATCGCCTGCAGTGTTAACTCCTGTGGCTGTTCCTTCCCGTGCCTCGATTGCATCGCAGCGTCATTAGCCTTCAGAGCGGTTGACACTCACCGAGAGATCTCAATCGCCCGAGCTTCGTTGATGGCAACTTTGCTGTTCGTTTGGTGGTTGTACTTTCTCCACTTCGCCTCCTTGATTCGTTGTGGAGTCATCTGCAGATTCTCCGACCTTGCCTGCAGTGGAGGAGTTTCCCCCGGTGGCGCACCACGGTGAGTGACTTGGAATGGGGTCACTCGTCTCCAAACTCCCTACTGTTTCTATTGAGTGTTCACCGTTGGGGCGGTGGTAAGACACCTTCAATAGGGGTTGGCTCGATTGGGGTCCCCACTATCCCAGTTTCATCGCCATCTCCCTTATTGCCTTCTTCCGAGTGAGTGGGAAGTGGTGGCAAGCAACAACAAGCTTGATGGCGATTTCTTGAACCACTCCCATTGGATCAATTTCACTGCGGGTCCGGAGGACTCTCTGGTCCCTCCATCAATCTTTGCTCGTGAAGGATTCTCGATTCGCGCAATGCTTGCTTTGCATTTGCAACTCTTCCGCGGGCGCAGAGTTCGGATCCTCATCACCGCCGATAAAACATCAAGGAGAGGGTGTGTGTGTTCTCAGGGTGCCGGAGATAGGGGCGATCTTTGGCCTTTCTCACGTGCCTCGCCTTCCTCTCGCTTGTCTTTCCTTCTCCTTGTCCTTGAGGATCTCCGCAGGATATCCGTGCGCTTGTCTTCATCCGATCTTGGGATCACAAGGTGGTTAGTCCAAGAAAGTTTAACAGTTCCTCTTCTTCTTCTATAAACTCAAAGCCGTTGGAATTGTTCCTTGATTTACTTAATTTCCATTTCTTCCACTCACGCAGACGATTTTGGATGTCCGGGTAAGGTGGGGATAGGATCATCACATCACTATCGACTCTATCGCCTTCGTCTTGTGTCTCACCGCTACGACTATAGCTATTTCTTCGTTGGCCTCTCGTTGATCGCTTCCAGATTTTCTTTGTTTCATCAATTACATCCGAGACTCTACTTCTCCAAAGCAGTCTCCGTGATCTGCTTCCGGTGAGTGGCCGACTCGGCCGGTTTCTCAAGCTCGGAGTGCTTGATGATTCTTCTTCGTCTCCTAGTTTGTACCGGAGGGATTTGGTTCGAGACGGTTTCTTCCGAGTCTTGGGCGGCGGGGCCGTGCTAGTGTTTTCTTCTCGAGGAGTGGCCGTCTTGGCTTATCGTTCTCCTCCTTTTGACGATCGGAGAAGGTATTTGAGAGTCCTTCTCGACACGCCGGGGCAGAGACACGACGGCGGGGGGGGTGACTCTTGCAGGAGCGAGGAGCAGTTTGACTTTCTTTCTTTGTCGGGAGAGCGGTCTTCTTCTTAGCGTACCGCAGGGCGCTTTCTTCTTTGGTGGGGAGGAAACATTTGATCTTCGTGGGTGATTCCCCTCACTCGTGTCGCCTCTCTTGGCATAGCTCTCTTCAGTGCGCCAGAGAGGTTTGATCTCGAACATCCTCTTGTTAACATGGAACGCCTTTCCATGTCTAAGAGAGACTCCTTTCACCTCCATCATCCGGCCAATCACTGGCCATATCCTAGGGATCCTCCAAATGTGCCATCTTCCTTGAAGGATTTGTTCCCTACATTTTGGTATAGTCATTGTAGAGACAAACTCAAATTTTAGCTTTATTTTCCTTTCTTCAATGATCGTAGCCATTACGATCAACTTTGCTTTTGACAGTTGGTCAAAGCCGCCAAATTTGATGTCAATACATTTGGAAACTATGTCCAATGACCTTGTGATAGTCCTCCTTCAAGACCTCTTATTTATTTGTGTAAACTATTTTATCAAAGATAGTCGGGCTTGGCTATTTCCTTCCAAGCGGCAGAATCAAGTTTACATCACTTCGTTAATTTCGATGCTCCTTCCCGTTGGTAATGAGGTGTTCACCAAATCCTCGCAGAGATGGTGAACTCCTTTCCATGAACAGTGACTTTATTCCTTCATCGTGAATCTCGGCGTTCACATAGAATTGTGCGACCTCCTCCACATAGGTCATCGAAAATTCCATCGTCGAAACGATTTCACTCCTGGTCGCTTGGAGTTTTTCTTTTTTTTTTTCTTTATGAGGGCGTCATTGGACTGTTTGACCATGCCCTCGAAATCCACGGTAGACCCGGTGTGGATTTGCTTTCCTAACTTGATAAAATCATAAGTTGGTGCCATTTTTCAGATTTTATCAAGAAAACTTCTGGATTGATTTGAAGATAGATAGGGTTTTTGAGAGAATTTTTGCTTCCGAGAGAGAGAGAGAGATGAAAGTTTTGATAGTGTGTGAGAGAAACGGGCGAAAATGGTTTAAGTATGGTTTATGAAAGGACGTGCGGTGGTTTTTGAAATGTGATCGAAATCAACGGCTTAGATTTTGCACGCCTATTTAGCATTTAATGTCTCGTATTTAATGCGGCATTTATATCCAATCATAAGCTTGGTGTGCGACTTTATGTCTCAGACACATCATCATTATGTCGACGTCATTCTTAAAAACATTCCCGCTTAGTAAAAACGATGCGTTTTTGTCACTTTGCTCATAAGTGACTCGAAACTTATCCTTTAGCCGATTTAACTCCTCTTCTCACAGTTCTCTTAGTGACTCAAATAAATGACTTAGTATAATTTGTCTTTCCAATACGGTGATGTACTTACCGATTTGTGAGTTGACTCTTTTCCTTTTTGTGTTCCATTTCTTTTCTTTGAGTCTTCTCAATGTTAACTCACTCAATTAACCCCAACTCATGCTTGAGTTCTTCAAATCTTGACTCACATAACGGTTTTGTGAAGATGTCACCAATTGTTTATCGTTGAGATATATTCCACGATGATGTCCTTCTTTTCAACATGATCTCTTATGAAGTGATATCTCGACATCGATATGCTTTGTTCTTGAGTGCAACACAGATTTTGAGTGATTGCAATTGCACTTGTGTTATCACACATGATTGGAATCTCTTTTTCTTCAACTTCATAGTCTCTCACCTTTGTCTCATCCATAGGACTTGGGCACAACAAATGCCGCAACTATGTATTCTCGCTTGTTGTAGAGGTGGCAATTGAATTTTTTTCTTGCTAAACCAGAAATCACTGTTTCTAGCATTTGACATGTGCCCGAGGTGCTCTTCCCGTCAACTCGCATCCAAGATAGTCGAGTCCGAATAGCCAATTAGCTTGAATCCACCTTCCTTTGGATACCATAAGCCAACTTCTTGGCTTCCTTTCAAGTATCTCAAGATTCTCTTAGCTTTGTCATATGGCTCTCTTTTGGAGCAGATTGAAATCTTGCACATACACCTACAAAGAAAGGTGATGTCCGCCCCGCTTTGTAAGATAGAGCAATGATCCAATAAGTGCTCAGATCTTGTTTGATCTAGTGCTTGCCCATGCATTCATGTCCATTTTGGTCGATGTATTCGGTGGTATTTTCACGAAGACTTCTCCTCCATACCAAATTTCTTCATTAAGTCTCGGTGTATTTTGTTTGACTTATAAACGTTCCATCCTTCAGCTTGTTTCACTTGGAGTCCAAGGAAGAATGTCACTCTCCCATCATGCTCATTTCAAATTTACTTTGCATGAGGTTTGAAAATTTTTCACACAAGCTCTTCAATGTCTTCTCTATTTACATTTGGCTCATCGAATACCACATGAATGGATTCTTCCGCAACCATAGTCCTTTTGTTGAGTGCTCAGAGGCTTTGCTTTTTTGAGTATCCCAAGAAGATACCTTCATCGCCTTTAGCATCGAAAGCCTTTAGATTGTCCTTGCCATTGTTGTGGATGAAGCATTTGCATCCAAATATTCTAAAATATGCAACATTTGGTTTTCTTCCACCAAATCTCATAGGAGTCTTTGTCACCGCCCTGCTTATCATACATCCTGTTTTGAGTGTAGCAAGTCGTGTTGATTGCTTCACCCAAAATCTTTTGGTAATCCCGCTTGACTAACATGGTCCTTGCCGCTTCTTTTGAGAGTTTCTTCCTTCTTTTCGCAACTCCATTCTCATTGTGGAGTCCTTGGCGATAGTTCATGACCAATACCATTTTCAATACAACATCGAGTTATTATTCCATTGACAAACTCGGTTCTCTGTCTCGATCTTATTTTGATAATGGTTTGGCTCTTCTCATTTTGAATCCTCTTCATCGATTGTGGTAGTTTCGTAGAGTTTCTTTCTTCTTGCACATGAATATTGTCCATGTATATCTTGAGTAGTCATCTACTACCACCAAGGTGTATTTCTTTCCGCTTATCTTTGTTTGGTTCCATCGGGCCAAATAGATCCATATGTAGCAGATGCAATACTCTTGTTGAAGATGGACATGTTTTTTCTTTGAATGAAGGTTTGATTTGTTTTCCTTTCGACATGCATCACATATACTCTCCTTCTTGTATACTAAGTCCTGGAAGTCCTTCCACAAGATTACTACGTGCAAGCTTGTTAATCGTTTTGAAGTTTAGGTGACTCAATTTTTGTGCCACAGCCAACTTGATTCAAATTGTGCTCTTTGCTAATAGACAAGTCTTTGTGTGTGTAGCGATTTGACCAATCTACTACATACATGTTCTTTTGTCCGCATCCTTGCAACACAACTTCATTCGTTTCAAAAGATCCTTGATTTGGCATATACCCATGTTAAATCCAACATTATAACCCTTGTCACGAGTTGGTCGATGCTTAACAAGTTGAAGTTGAGTCCTTCAACATATGCAACATCCGAGATTTCTAATCCGTTCCTTTTGATAGATCCAATGCCTCTTATTTCACCTCGGAGCTTCATTTCCACCAAATATGACTTTTGCTCCTTTAACTTCCTTGAATTTGACAGATTTTTCTTGTTTCTCGTCATATGTCCGGGAATACCGCTATCCATGTACCAGGTTCCTTGGCTTTCGGTTGTTCCTTGAACTCGCAATCAAGGAAATTAAGTTTTAGGTACCCATATTTGTCCGGGGTCCCGAGGGGTTAGAGTTGTAAGATGATCCAACCAACTTATAGCCAAATGATTTGACTCTAAGGGGTTGCCATCTATCGATGCCATAATCATAATTAATCTTGGCAAATTGCTTGGGATTTTAGGTTCATACAAAATTGTCTCTTTTTCTCAGTATGCTGTGTATATGTTTTAGCAATCGCCTTCTTTGGGTAATTGTGGTGTCTCGAGTGTAGTGCCTAGGTGCATATGTGTGCCGATGAAAGCTCTTATACTTTTGGAATGGCCTTTGCTTGAGTTTTATGCCTTTGCCATTTGGGATTATATTCCATGTCATGCCGATAGTTTACATTATTCCAATCGGCTTGGCTAGGATATTTTCTACCATTCCCATCATATGTATTTCTTTTATAGATTTTCTGGGGTTTTGGTAGCTCGCTTTTTCTTTACAGAGTATTTTCTGCTTTGGAGTTTCTTTGAGGAACTCGATCAATCTCTTCTCGAGATGTCCTTTCGGCGCACTCAACTGGTCGTTTTCCTTTTCCTTTATAACCAAGGCCGTTTGCTTGTAATTGTGCTTTGAAGTGAATGTGTGTGTAACATTTAGAGTTTTGGATTTTTGACTCTTCATTGCTTGAAGATCCTTTTTCCAAAATCACTTTTGGAGTTTGACATAGCACAGAGGAATTAAATCCTAAGCCTGTCTTGTCTCCACATTCTCTTTGACTTATAATAAGATCATCCAATGATTTAGATGCCTTAGTGAATGAGGCAATAACATTTTTGAGGTCATTCTCCTCTTCTCTATGGCAAAGCAATTTCTCGCTATTAACTTAGCATTTTCGGCCTTTAAACTATCATTCTCATCGGCCTATTTGACTTAGAGTACTCGGCTCCTTAGTCACTTTGAGTTTCGCTCTTGAGTAGCTGTTTTCCTCATTCAATAGTGTGTGTGAGGATTTAATGTGTTCAAAATCTTTCATCATTTTGCCTAATGAATCATAAAGATCAGTGGGTGATGAAGTGTGTGTGTCACCGACGCTCACTATCACTAGAGTCCGAGTTTGATGAGTTAGAGTGTACCTCATCTTCTTGGTCGAGTTGATCCTGTTCCTTGGCCATTAAAAATGATCGGGCTTCTTCTTCAGAGTCACTTGAGTAGTCGCCTTCGCTTCTCTCAATCGCTTGTCTCTCTTGACTTAGCTGTCTCAAAGCCAGATCTCTGCAGCCCATCATTGCCTTTTTTTTCTTTTCTTGTCTTCTTTCTCTCAAGACCTTTCTTTCTTCTTCATTCCCGTATTTGTTGACTACAGGTGATATGGGCAATAATGGCATAGTGACCTGGTTGTCTACAGTTCAAAGATAAATATTCAACCTTTTGATCACTCTTTCCATTCTTGGATTGTCACCCTTTGATATTCACCCTTTCCTCTCTTGTAGGAACTTGTTGAACCTTTTAACCATCGGCTATTTCTTCCGGATCAATGACTTCTTTGACCTCACTCTCTTCCCATCTTTAACAATTAGAGCAGTTGTTTTGGGTACAAATTGTCTCTTCCTCGGTCTTTTCTTCTCGGCTCAAACTCGTAGGCTTTGAGATCCGAGAATAATTCATGATGGATGTCTTTGATAGGTCCATGGAATGTCTCTGCCATGACCATCATTTCCCATTCAGTTGAAGACTTTTTAGGATCTTCATACACATTTCCTTCTCGTATATTCCTTTCCAAGTGCAGATAGCTCATTGGTGATTTCGTGAATCGAGCATCCAGTTGATCCAGGTTTTCTCCCGAGATCATTTTGAAGTTCTCAAATTTCAGACAATGACCCACCGATAATTTGTTTTCTTTGATTTGCTTCCGAGCCTTCACAAATCAATGTTAGCTTGTCCTGCATTTCTTTAGCCGTTTTGCATGATTTGACTTTATTGAACATGGCTTTGTCCAAGGTTTTGTAAAGGATGTCCTTGGCTACATTGTCCAGGTTGTATCTTTTTTGTCATCATTTGTCCATTCAGTTCTTGGTTTTTCAACCATGATCGTCCGGGAGCAACATCCTCTTCTCCTTCAAGCAGAAATTTCTTCTCACGTTTGTGTTCACCTTTAAGATTTGCAAAGTGGCCCATCTTCTATCACTATCCACATCTCATCATGTAATGTTGATAGATGAGCCTCGCATACGAATTTTCCAATCATCAAATTCTTCAATTGTGAACATAGGAATGCGTGTCAAATTTGCTTCCATGATAATAACTTTTAATGATAAAAAGAGTTTTGAAAGTTTAAGTGCTAAAGCAGACTTTGAAAAGTTTGGAGATCTAGTTCAAGAACGGTGCGGAAGGCTCAATGAACCAACCGCCCGATACCACTTGTAGGTCCCAAGGGGTGTAAGTGTAAGGTTTAGAAGGGGGAGGGTTGAATAAACCTTACCAGATTTTCGATTTAGTCCTTTTAAATATTCGAGTTGATACTACACAACAATTTTGTGTCCTTGGTGGACGGTGATTTAGATAATCAAGAGAGTTGGTCTCTCTCAGACTCAACCGAGTTGTTGATGGAATAACTCAATTGTTAGTCTAAATTAACTCAATTGTGGTTTGTTTTCATTGGAAGACTTAACACCCTTAAGTTTGATTAAGCAAGGATTTAGTGCTTGGTTTAGTACTTAGAAATTATCAAGTGGATAGCAAATTTATCACAGATTTAAACAATTAAGATGCGGGAATTAAAATCTTTGAAATGTAAATGACACAAGAAAATTTTTATAGAGGTTCGAAGATGGGGTAATTCTTCTACTCCTCTCTTCTCCAACTCCTAGAGGAATCCACTAGGTATTGATCAAGATACAAAGTGGTAATGTACCCGGATACAAGTCTTGATCACACAGTGACTTGATCCTTTGGGACTCACCGAGACGCCTTGATCACTCGGTGGCTTCTCGACGACCCACCGCACGGGCAGTTTGCCGCTTTGCTACTACAGCTCACTTGCTCAAGCTCTTTGGATTTGATCACGAAGCCCTCCAAAAGCTCAAGACTTGGTTTGACCCTGAACCTTCCTACAATCCTTCGTGGAGTGTGGACCCCTTAATTTTTCAGTATTTTCCTCTTCAACTGATTGAAGTTATCTTTCCTTCACAGGTGAGTGTTGGATTGATGTTCTTCGTAGCGTAGAGCTTGAGGATTGAGAATATTTCAGATTTTCTAATAATTGCTTAAACGTTTTTGGTTCTGGTCCTTTTTTAGTTCCTTGATCTCTACTTCTCAAATAAACTCCTCAGCCTTTTATATTGATCTTTCAAAAATTTGCCCGTTGAAGAGATAGGCTTATTTTTGAAAGTCACTTGCGTCGTTGGCTTGTCTTGTTGCGATCCTTGGAATTGCCATTTCCTCGTATGAATTGTTCTCCTTTTTCGTAGAGTTCGACACGGTGTAGTGCTTCCCATTGGTTAATTCCTTTTGCACGCTTCCTCGGGACTCGAGCACTTCGAGAAAGGTAGTATGGAGATATTACTTGTTTAAGTAATTCTCTTGATTTTCGGCAACGGATCTTTTTGATTATCTCGACTTGACCGCATTTCTTTGCTTTCCCAGGTGACTTAGAGTCAACTTCCAATCATTGGATGACTTCTTGTCACTTCAACTTGAGACTTGGCTCTTCTTGAGTTGACTTGATCGATACTCCACTCACCGCATCTCACCGCTTCTTGATAGAGTTCCGTCTACTCTTCTTTGCCATACTCACTGTCTCGCGGAGTCTTCCTTCTAGTTCTCGGTTGTCTTCTTACATGTTTAGCGTAGCCGACTTAACTCACCTTGATCAGCCCTATTTATTACAATGCATTTTACAACAAGAATGGGGTGCCAACTTCCTATTCTAAGTTTTACATGGCATTCATCAAAATCTAAACAATAAATTTCCTAACATTCTCAATCGAGTTGTCTGAACTGTGTGATCTCGCTATTTAGCTGCAATGTTTTGCTTTGTAGGAAAAACATGAATAAGAATTTATGTCTTAGATCATCCCAAGTATTGACACTCCCTTGTTTAATGTGCCTAGCTAATTTCTCGTCTTATCCCTTAAAGACAAATTAAAGAGACAAAGACGTATAACATCATTTGACACTCCATTCATCTTGTGTTAATGCGCATAACCAATTCTCGCCTTATCCCTTAAAAAGAAAGTAAAGAGACAAAGATGTACAACATCATCTGACACTTCGTTCATCTTGATGATATTACATGTTTATACGAAGTGTGCTAGATGATAATTAGAATCCTCGATTGGAAGTTCCCCAAGCTGGTTTTGGGGATTGATCGAAATAACTGCGGGTTTCAACGCGAAATTATTAACATTGATTGGTACATGGGCAATTCCATTATGGTTGCGATTTGTCTAAGGGGGAAAGTAATCACGAAATTATTGTTGTTGAGCTTCATGTACTGCCGGATGGGTTACCGAATTGTTCTCATCATTCTGATTGTTATTCTTATTGTTTCCATTCACGTCTGCCATGACTTGAACTAGATTCCTTCCTACTCATTAAGAAGTTGCACTTGTTCTTATTCCGAATACTTCAACCTTTGATATAAATGATTCTAGTTCTCTCATCATGGAGCGAGTGTTCATGAACTAACTGGAACAACTAAGAAAAACATGTCAAATATTTTATATATCATAAAACAAGTTCTAAACTAATATTTCTTTTTATTTTCTGAAAATAAAGATGTAAAAGTGTCTAAATTAAAAATAATACTAGTATCGCAATACTAAATCTACTAATATAATTAATCCTAGGCAACAACGCCAAAAACTTGTTTACTTAATTCTTTAGATTCACAGCAAGTGAACGCTTTAGTTATATATACAATGAACAATGTTGATCCCAAAAGGACTAACAAATCAATGTACCAAGTATTATGATTATATTGACACTAATTTTCTTTAAACAACCGATATTATGATTGATGATTAACTACGAAAATAATCTAACGCGAGTACCAACAATAATAGAATAATCATAAAGGAAAAGATCAAGTAGAATGATGGATTCCAGGATTATGGTTTCAGTTAATCACTATGTTGTTATCAAATCAATCAACCCAAAGTTATTATTAATCTCCTTTTGGGATTATGGGGTCCCAGCGATCACTCTTAGGATTTGTTGTATGCTTAGTGCTACATCGAGGCTGTCGCGTCCCAACTTGCCAATGATCCATATGGATTCTTGTGAAGCCCCTCTTCTCCGTCCACCGCTTAGTGTGGGGCTCTGCGCTGCCGTTGTGAACTGTAGAGGGTGCCCTTACAGGAATTAACCTTGGGTTGCACAACTATAGTAGAGCTTAAATGATTAGATATGTACTACCAACAAGGTGCATCTTATTTTCTGATTCCCATTACATAGAAACTCTAAGGTTAAGCATGTTTGGCCCGGAGTGGACGTGGGATGGGTAACTACCTGGGAAGTTATCCAGGGAGCATGTGAGTGAGGACAAAGCGCGCTGGAAAAGACTCGTGTTGGTTTGTGGGGATAATCGTCAAATCCGGTGAGCACTTTTCTTCAAACAACTGTATCAGATTAAGGTCTTAGGTTCCAACGATCACCCTCAGGATTTGTTGTACGCTTACTGCTACAACGAGGTTGTAGCTACCCAACTTATCCATATGGATTCTTACGAGGCCCCATATGTTGCTCCATCGCTTAGTGTGAGGCTCTGCGTTGCCATTGTAAACTGTAGCAGGTGCCCTACAGGAAACAACATCTGGTTGCACAATTAAAGTAGAGCTTAAAGGATTAGATATGTACTACTCATACTAACATGGTGCATTTTCTTTTCTGGTTCCCATTACATAGAAACTCTATGTTTAAGCGTGCTTGGACTGAAGTAGACATGGGATGGGTGACCTCCTGGAAAGTTTTTCAGGGAGCGCGTGAGTGAGGACAAAGCATTCTAGAAAAGACTCAGGTTTGTTTGTGAGGACAGTCGTCAAATCCGGTAAGCACTTTTGGTCCAACACCTCTCTTATAAGATAATCTCACAAATTATTTATTCTCTGTCCCGAGATAAAATAAACACGTAAAAATTACATATGCTAGCTTTTCTGTTCAAATAGAATAACCAACTTTCGAACAATATAAAAGATCACTAATTCCTCACAACATACTTCTCGATCATGCAATATATTCATGTCAGGTACGCAAGATCCTGTATTGAAACTCCTCTCTCGATTTATGAATCAACACATCAAATAGGTTAAATTATTAGCCAGATGATATAACAAACAATGAATCAAAGTACCCAAATAAGGTTTAAGATATAACTTCAATTAAAATTAATCATCCAGTAAGAAGTAAATTAACCTACTCGTATGCCCCAAAATCACAAGATGTTTAGCCGGACATGGAGAATGAAAAACTCAGAGCCCTATTATTCATATCCATATCAAACTAGATGAAAATAAAATACAATGGAGAAAAAAAATTCAAGGGTACCGACGAATCTCTAGATCAATCATCTATCTTCAAGCACGATCTTGACTTTTTCTCTTATTCAAAAATTTTATTCTCTCGGTTTTTTCCACCTCATGTATATTTATACCTTAATAGGATATCTGGAAAGATAAGGAAATATTCTGGAAAATCGTGCACACACGCACGGTTCGTGTGCATATGCATGGGCTGACCATACGTTGACTCATTATATATATCATTCACCGTATGAAGCACGGGTTGTGCACAAACACACAGATTAACCGTGCGTGATCATTTCCTGCTTCAATTTGGCTGAGTTTTCTGATGTTACCTC
This sequence comes from Rehmannia glutinosa, assembly GCA_016081115.2. Taxonomy (NCBI): domain Eukaryota; kingdom Viridiplantae; phylum Streptophyta; class Magnoliopsida; order Lamiales; family Orobanchaceae; genus Rehmannia; species Rehmannia glutinosa. The sequence continues at coordinate 41,818 of JABTTQ020000240.1, forward strand.
TTCACCTCATGTACTTCATTTTCCACATAAATTTCCACCGCTCGAAAGGGTTCTACTATGCTCAATGCTCCAAATCACCTTAAATTGCTCCAATTATAGCAATTTCCTACACAACGAGCAAAACATTATAATTTTTCCAGACATTAAGAATACAATCCTTTTTGTTTTTTCAATGTTAATGCATATCACCTTTTCTTTAGCTAAAATAATGCCGAAAATACATGAAAAAACCACAATTAACAAATGACATGGAGACCCACTTTCGCATAATTTGTTTGTTATGTGCGCACATGGATTGTCTTCTATTTCGTGTCATTTTAATTCATGAAATTTTTCAAATGAGTTCGAATTGCTCCTACATGTCCTTCATTTACTAACTTATATTTCAAGAATGATAATCTCATTTTTTCCCATCAACTTTATCAGACTGAGCTTGCATCAAAAAATATTTACAACTTTATGCAAAAGCTCATATTAAGCTAATCAACTTTGAAAAGTCTACTCTGTCCAAATACTTAAGTGAATTGGATCAATACAATTAAACAATGTTCACTATACCAGTTTGTGCATGGACATGATATGTATTATGGCTTGCCTTGTCACGCCCCAAACGGGACGCGACGAACGATCCACAACTTAAATACAAATAACCAAGCAGTCTAGACAAATAATATCGAGAACCCAATGAAACAGAGTCAATAGCAGCGGAGTAAAGAATAAGTACAATTTACAACTTATAGTCCACAATATCCATAATCCAAATTACATACCCGATATGATCTAAAGATAACAACTTAAAAGTCAAAGGGTCCTACGCCCTTAAATTACAGTCAAAGAGAGAAAAGAGTAGCAGGATTAATGGAAGTCCAACATCAGTAAAAGTACATGAAATAAGAACAATCATCAGTAAAAAGGTGCAAGATCGACAGGCAGGGCGATGGTCATCAATCTGTGGCCGGTTCGACATCTTCAATATAGTCCCCATCTAAAGGTTAGAAAATAGGTGGGGATGAGACAGAAATCTCAGTGGATGGGGTGATCGTGTGCAAGTGTGGCGCAATATAGTTAATGTGAGAAAACAGTTATATGAAAACGCGTGAGTATGATGCATGGATTCACACACAGTTCGCAAGCATCGTGATAAAATATTTAAATAATATACTTATACAATTCAAGAAAATAGTTCATGGTCACACAGGCACTATGTGATTCAGTCAAGACAGGTAGGATTGCGTACGGAAGTGTAACGCCAATCCCAATGCAAGGCAGATAATAGTTGCGTACGGATTTGTAGCGCCAACCAATGCAAAATAGGTAGCGGTTGCGTACGGAAATGTAATGCCAACCAAAACGGGTCCTATAACTCTAGAATCGTATGGATCGGCAATGATTCCTTCGTTCTTCCTTGTAACTCCCGGTCAAGATGGTCCAAGATCGCACCTTATCGCTCCGTAGGCAAAGACAAAATCCACAGTGGAGCTTGCAAGGCTCGGATCTGTCATAATCATGATTATACCTCGGACTACGACCCGCTTCCTTGGACAAACTCCGTCCCGGTTGCGGGATTAGGGACGATGGGGTAGGAAGAGTGGAATAGCGAGCCGCCGGTTCCATCCCGACTTGTCTATTCTCGACGTGAGCTCGACACACCAAGTTGACTCAGCAGAAAGTAATTACAATTACAGGCATACCAACCAGCGCAATGAGTATTATTGATTCAGGAAGCGATTTTAGGAATTTTTTTGAAAAACGCGAGTGGCAATTATGGCGTTGGTGGAGTATTTGGATGAAGATGATCATCGGAAGGATAAGCAATCTTCGATATCTTGAAAGATTAGGTGGAAGATTAGTCCCGTTATAGATTCAAAATCGCAAGGCGAGGAAGTCGCTCCGCAATCGGGTATTAATCGGTCAAATTGATCCGATAAGTCAAGGGTTTTGAGAAAATAAAATAATTTAATTAAATCTCCAAGTCAGAGGGTCTAGGGCTATTTTAGTAAAAGAGGAAATAATTTGGGTTAGGTCCTTTATAAAAGAAAAATTGTAATTTAGCCCCGTTTTGTAAAAACTAACACTTTTGGGGTTAAAAATTGAATAAATAAATATCCCGACTTTGAAAAATTAAGAGGTCAGTTCCTAAATTCTCCAAATTGTCCAGAGATTCAGGTTTTTAAAATTTTGAAGTCGAGATTTTGTAAAATTCTCACATTAGCCCCAAATTTGTAAAAAATTGCCAATTCGGACCTTAAGTTTTAAAAATTCGGAACTCACAAACCGTGAGGGCTTTTAATGTGATTCCTGTTGGAAAATATCACTAAGGTTAGTAGAATATTGGGACAAAAACAGTTTTTAAAAGAAATATGTGTAGGTCCTTTAACTTTTGAAAATATCATTTTTGTCCCATTTGAAATAATTGCCTTTAAGGCTTTTAGGGGTCCAATTGTTATGAAATTTGAACCTTGGGTCCAAAATATAATTACGTTATATTTAAGTTAGTATTTCCAGGTGCATGGGCTGCATAAGTCCTGAAAATTTCATTTGGGTCCTCAAGTTTAGTATTTTACACATTATCCCTCAATTTTAGAAAAATTGTTTTCCAAGCCCTAACCACTTGGATTTTTGGAATACTTTTAAAATATGTAATTCCCAGTTCCTTAAGAGTAAAAATTTCAAATTGAAAAGTTAAGGTCTGGTACAGTTTTAAAAATTGCAAAGTAGCCCTTAAACTTTCAAAATTTTACAATCTAGTCCTTGGGCTTTTAAAGGTTGATTTTATTTATCTTAAAACTCTTAAAACTTTATTAAAATGTCCAAAAGTCATTTTTGAACCTGAGTACAGTCCCAAATTTCGAAATTTGCAGAGGGGTCCTTTAACTTTTAAAATTTCGAAATTTGGAAATTTGGAAATTGTGAAATAAAAGGATAATTTCACAATTTTTGGATGAGGCTTCTTAGGTCAGCCCCTAAGTCAAGAAAATATCAAAATTTGGAGTTAGAAAAATGAGAGAAAAATTAAGGTGAAAAAGAAGGAAATAAGGAAAGGAGAAGGACTACACTTTACCTTGTTTAGTAGGTGTTTGGAGATTAGTTGAAGCTTAAAAATTGGAAATTTTGGTTCAACTCCAAAATCACTTAAGGTTAGCCCCTATTTCTCAAAAATGAAAAAAAAGGTGTTAAAATTTGAAAAAAAAATAGGAAGAAGAAGAAAGAAGGGCTTTAGTGTCCAATTCTTACCTTGTAGTCCAAATTCTCTACTAGTTCTTCTTCAAGTCTTCTATAATTCACCACCATGCATGCATGTCTCCAAGTGGTCTTCTAAGTACCTCAAAATCCAAAATATAACTTAATTTAAAAGAAGAAGGTGATGAGTAGTAAGAATTTAAGTTGGATTGAGGAGTGAAATTTATTACCTTAAGAAAGGGGGTGTTCGAATTTTTGAGTTTTAGTGGTAAGATTGTTTGTTTGGTTTAGATGTTTGAAGAAAGGAAGTATGTTTGATGTTAGGAAGAAGATGTTCTTGGAGTTATGAAGATGGGTTTGAAGATGTGAAGGACTTGTGTTTGAATATTTGAAGATATGAAGAAGTGGTACTTGAAGATATGAAGAACTTATGTTGAAGATTTGAAGATGTGAAGAGTTGGTGTTTGAAGGTTTGAAGATATGAATGGATTTTGTTTGAATGTTTGAAGATGTGAATGAATCTTAGAGAGAGGTTAGAGAGAAGGAGGAGAATTAGCTTGAGAGATGAAGGTGTTGGGTGAAAAATGAAATTTTTTGTTAAATTTTGGCCTAATGGCCGTCCACTTTGGGGAAGAGAGGGGAAGAATTTTTTTGATTAATTTGTGTCTTGTAATTTGTCTCTTGCATGGAGACAAAAGGTGAGTCAAGGTATGGGTCAAATTGGAATGTTGAGAGGAATAAGAAGAATGTTGGGAAGAATAGGATATGTTGGGGAATTTAATGATATAAAATTGATGTATAAGATAATGTGTATAATGTTTGAATTAATGGTATAATTATACACAGGATGACTAATATAAGGTGTAGGTGTACAAGAGTTGGATGATATTTTTACTCCAAAAATATCCACCATGGTCGTCCACTATAATGGCAATATGGTAATTCCATATTTTTTTTTGTCCCAAATTTGATGATAATAGATGAAATATATCAATCTCCAAAATATTTAGTGATTTCCTTGATCACTTGTAAGTCTCATGATCACTTAATCTAAATCAAATTCTTAATTCTATAAGGTAAAAGTCTCTAAAATAAATAGTCTCTTAAAATTCTAAGGTGACTAATAAATACAAAAAATAGTATTAATGATCAATCAAGTGATCATAAATGAGGAATAGAATTAATAAAGATCATGATCACAAGTAATTAAATAAAATGAAATAAAATACAAAATGTATATATTATTAATAATTACCCGTCAAAATGACGCGGTAAAGTAGTCGATCAAAAGTATAAACGACAATAAGGATCAATTAATAGCTCGGAAAAATCGGGGCTTCACATCCTCCCCTCCTTAAAAGAATTTGGTCCCCAAATTCTCTTCAGAATAGTTCTGGATATTGATTCCTTATGTCTTCTTCCATTTCCCACGTTGCGTCTTCGTCTCGATTGTGGTTCTGCCACACCACTTTAACCATCGGGATCTCTCTCTTACGTAAATGTCGTATCTGCTAATCAATGATCCAGATCGGCCTCTCGGTGTAGGATAGATTTTCCATTAGAGGAGGAGTATCACAAGTGATGATATGTTCGGGATCTGGTTGATACTTCTTCAATCTTGATACGTGGAAGACATCGTGCATTCCCGCATATGGTGCTGGTAACTCGAGTTGATAGGCTAACTTCCCGATTCTCTGTAAAATCTTGTAAGGTCAAACATATCTCGGACTCAACTTGCCTCCTTTCTTCGGGTTGATTAATCCTTTCCGTGGTGACAGTCTGAGAAATACTTCATCTCCGACTTCAAATTCCAAATCCTTTCTTCTCTTGTCCGCGTAACTCTTTTGGCGGCTCTGAGTTGTGCGAATCCACTCCTTGATCAGCTTGACCTTCTGCATGGCCTCCTGAACTAAGTCGACCTTTGGAATCGAGGGCGACTTTCGTTTCTCTTCGGAGTCCATTGGTCATCAATCTCCCAAAGTGTAGTGGGGATCTACATTTTCGCCCATATAATGCCTCGTAGGGTGCCATCCCAATCATGGCCTCGATAATCAATTATTGTAGGCGAACTCGGCCTAATGGTAAGCGCGAATCCCAACTTCCTTGGAAATCCAACGTGCGGGCTCGCAAGATATCTTCTAGGGTTTGAATTGTTCGTTCAGCCTGTCCATCAGTTTGTGGATGTGATGTTGTGCTGAAGCTTAGTGAGGTACCCAATTCCTCAATTTCAAAACTTAGGTGGCCTAGAGGCGCTTATATTAGATCCAAATTTTCGTCAGCCAATTTCCAATAATCATTCTGCAAAAATATCTCTTAATAACCTTAGTGGTACTCAAAATTTCTTGTCATCGCCTTGTAATAGACACTATTCATAGTACCCTATTCATGTGATCCGTAACATTGGCACCACTATTATCACTTAACCAATCATTTCTATTCCACATACCGTTCTAATGTACTATTCCCACAATTATTAGTTCAAAACATACCTCTTATAATTCATATCCCGAATATATCCTTGCTTGTCACAGCTAGTCAATACTTCATTTACCCAAGAAAATGATACTCATTACAATAGAGTCGATTTAACTAAATAGTAGACACCTATTCATATCGGGGTATATTTCCTCGAACAATCGGTAGTAGATTTCATCGCTAAAAGTGCAAGATCAACCCATAATCTCCACCCATCAACATATAATAGTCAAGACCTCAGTAATCATTTAATAAGTTATTTCCAAAGTTGTAATCATATGAGTCGCTCCTTCTAAAATCTTGATAGCAATCTCAATTTCCCATAATCATAAGGTCCTTGATTATTCCAGATTAATGTGCACATCTCATATACTTTATATAGAATACTATTATTCGTCTCCTCCGAAATTAATCAATACTTAATACTCAATAACTAAGTCAAAATCAATCAAATTCATATATCATGTGAGTGCCTAGATCACCATAATATTCCGAATACTCACAGATAATCATTATCCCAAATTTAATTCACAAATGAGATATCATAACTTAAAAAAATATATAGTGACAATATCCAGTTGAGACCCTATAATCGTCATATCCTTGACGTATCTTATCCACGATACCAAACAACAAGTCAAATTTGCTTATTTAAGCTCGTAGAAGTATTTAGAACGAATAACACAATGGCACATCATCGGTCAATCATACCTAGTAATTCCCACCCAATCATTCTCTAAAGTAATATCATTAGGCATCTAACTTCTATAATATATCATATGACCCGATTATATACTGTCAAGTGATAACCTTTTATCCTTCAAGTCTCATCATAATGGGCATTATAGCCTTCAAATCAAGAAATTTCTAATCACCTACATCCAAAATGAGGTATATTCATTGATGAAAAATTTGAATACACCCATGAAGTACAACACTAGTAATACCGAGTCAAAGATACATCTGAACCAAAATAGAACTGAATCTAATAAAATAGAAAGCAAGGTACATCCTGGTGGAAAAGTGTCTACAATAACGAAAGCACAAATCGACAATCAAGCTAGCTAATCGGTGAGATCGCCATCATCGTCACTAGCCGCTACGCCCATAATGGGGCCTGGTCAGCCGAGGTGGCGCTCGACCTCGGGCCAATCCACAAAGTCCAACCACTGCTCGAATCCCTGAGCCTCATCGAGTGGAGCAGCCTCGAGTGCCTCGGCTCTCCAATGTCGATCGGATCCTCCTCGGCATTAGGTACGATGTGCTCCACCTCGGGCGGTGGCAATGGCCGAGCATTAGCCGCTTAAAGCACCTCTAGTGCGGCGTCTCTCCGAGCTAGGGCCGTGTAAGGTCCTCTGATGGATGTCATCCGCTTGATGAGGGTCTCTCCAAGCGCTCGACGGTGTGTCGCGGGATAGCGGGCGTCAATCTCCCATTTCTCGCGGCCGTCACTTGTCCTCATCTTCTCCCGCATGTTATCCAGGCGTTCTGGATACTCAGATTTGGTCCTCCCGCGCCCGTATGATGCCGTCGCGGTCCTTAATGATAATGGTCAACTCGCTCTTTTCATCTTGGCTCCTTGCCAAGTTACCGTGGTCAAGTCCCACATTACCGGGCGCTCCTCGGATAGCTCCGAGGTCGCCGAATACTTTCCCGGTGCCGGTGAATCGTGAGTGCCGGTAGTACTCCCGCTCGGCACGGTCGAATAAACGCCCCACCAAGTAGGTGGCGCGGCTCCATCCCGACCAAACAAAACTAAGGCGGATCACCAAAGGCAAAGGAAAGACTAGGAGGGAATAAGGAAAGAATGAACAAAGAAAGTCATCAAGAATCAACTAAGTCAAGACAAGTACGATGTGGTATCTCCAAATGTGCGCTCTAACTTAGTTTCAATCTCAATAATATGGTTCTACGCCAAATTGAAATCGATTTCACACTTAATTAGTCAAGTCGCGGTAATACCCAAAACACGGACCAGAGGTCCTATCCTCGGGTCGCCTCGGTGTAAGTTTCCATCTTACTAGCCGAGCTCGATACCACTCTTCATCGTCACGCCCCAAACGGGGACGCGACGAACGATCCACAACTTAAATACAAATAACCAAGCGATCTAGATTTAATAATATCGAGAACCCAATAAAGCAGAGTCAATAGCAATGAGTAAAGAATAAGTACAATTTACAACTTATAGTCCACAATATCCATAATCCAAATTACATACCCGATATGATCTAAAGATAACAACTTAAAAGTCAAAGGTCCTACGCCCTTAAATTACGGTCAAAAGAGAGAAAAGAGTAGCAGGATAAATGGAAGTCCAACATCGGTAAAAATACATGAAATAAGAACAATCATCGAAAAAGGTGCAAGATCGACAAAAGCGGGCGATGGTCATCAATCTGTGGCGGTTCGACATCTTCAATATAGTCCCCATCTAAAGGTTAGAAAACAGTGGGGATGAGAAATCTCGGTGGATGGGGTGATCGTGTGCAAGTGTGGCGCAATATAGTTAATGTGAGAAAACATTATATGAAAACGCGTGAGTATGATGCATGGATTCACACACGATTCGCATAAGCGTCGTGATAAAATATTTAAATAATATACTTATACAATTCAAGAAAAACAGATTCATGGTAAATACGTACACTATGTGATTCGGGCCAAGAGCGGTAGATTGCGCATGCGAAGTGTAACGCCAATCCCAATGCATGGCGATAATGGTTGCGTCGGATTTGTAGCGCCAACCAATGCAAAACAGTAGCGGTTGCGTACGGAAATGTAACGCCAACCAAAACGGGTCCGATAACTCCAGAATCGTGTGGATCAGACAGTGATTCCTTCGTTCTTCCTTGTAACTCCCCATTAAGATTGGTCCAAGACCGGCACCTTATCGCTCCGTAGGCAAAGACAAAATCCATAGTGGAGCTTGCAAGGCTCGGATCTGTCATAATCATGATTATACCTCAGTACTACGACCCACTTCCCTTGGACAAACTCCATCCATAAGTTGCGGGATTAGGACGATGGGGCCGGAAGAGTGGAATAGCAGCCGAGCTGCCCGGTTCCATCCCCGACGTATCCATTCCGACTGTGAGCTCGACACACCAAGTTGACTCAGCAGAAAGTAATTACAATTACGCATACCAACCAGCAATGAGTATTATTGATTCAGGGAAGCAGTTTTAGGAAAATTTTTGAAAAACGCGAGTGGCAATTATGGCGTTGGTGGAGTATTTGGATGAAGATGATCATCGGAAGAATAAGCAATCTTCGATATCTTGAAAGATTAGGTGGAACATAAGTCCCGTTATAGATTCAAAATCGCAAGGCGAGGAAGTCGCTCCGCGATCGGGTATTAATCGGTCAAATTGATCCGATAAGTCAAGGGTTTTGAGAAAATAAAATACTTTAATTAAATCTCCAAGTCAGAGGGTCTAGGGCTATTTTAGTAAAAGAGAAAATAATTTGGGTTAGGTCCTTTATAAAAGAAAAATTGTAATTTAGCCCCGTTTTGTAAAAACTAACACTTTTGGGGTTAAAAATTGAATAAATAAATATCCCGACTTTGAAAAATTAAGAGGTCAGTTCCTAAATTCTCCAAATTGTCCAGAGATTCAGGTTTTTAAAATTTTGAAGTCGAGATTTTGTAAAATTCTCACATTGGCCCCAAATTTGTAAAAGATTGCCAATTCGGACCTTAAGTTTTAAAAATTCGGAACTCACAAACCGGAAGGGCTTTTAATGTGATTTCAGTTGGAAAATGTCACTAAGGTTAGTAGGATATTGGGACAAAAACAGTTTTTAAAAGAAATATGTGTAGGTCCTTTAACGTTTGAAAATATCATTTTTGTCCCATTTGAAATAATTGCCTTTAAGGCTTTTAGGGGTCCAATTGTTATGAAATTTGAACCTTGGGTCCAAAATATAATTAAGTTGTAGTTAAGTTAGTATTTCCAGGTGCATGGGCTGCATAAGTCCTGGAAATTTCATTTGGGTCCTCAAGTTTAGTATTTTACACATTAGTCCCTCAATTTTAGAAAACTTGTTTTCCAAGCCCTAACCACTTGGATTTTTGGAATACTTTTAAAATATGTAATTCCCAGTACCTTAAGAGTAAAAATTTCAAATTTTAAAGTTAAGGTCTGGTACAGTTTTAAAAATTGCAAAGTAGCCCTTAAACTTTCAAAATTTTACAATCTAGTCCTTGGGCTTTTAAAGGTTGATTTTATTTATCTTAAAACTCTTAAAACTTTATTAAAATGTCCAAAAGTCATTTTTGAACCTGAGTACAGTCCCAAATTTCGAAATTTGCAGAGGGGTCCTTTAACTTTTATTTTCTTGCAATTTAGTCCACCAACTTTCCATTTTTACATTTTTAAGTCCAAAATTGAAATTTAATCAATTATGCTCGACTTTTCCAGGTTATAAGGCATCCAAAATATAGATTTTAAAGATCATACACATGCATGTCCAATACATACAAGAATTCATCAATTAAAACATTAAAGTGTACATGCATGCACCTAAAATTCAATAAATAGTAATTTTGAGCAACTCTTGAGAATTTTCATGATTTGATATATAAAATTGACATGCAATACATAGATTATATATATCTCAAGGCTCATGATCAAATTTTCTACATGCATTTAATCAAAACACCTAAAAGTTGGAAAATATTTTTCCACCCACCATAAATTTGGAAATTATCAAATAAAAGGATAATTTCACAATTTTTGGATGAGGCTTCTTAAGTCAGCCCCTAAGTCAAGAAAATATCAAAATTTGGAGTTAGAAAAATGAGAGAAAAATTAAGGTGAAAAAGAAGGAAATAAGGAAAGGAGAAGGACTACACTTTACCTTGTGTAGTAGGTGTTTGGAGATTAGTTGAAGCTTAAAAATTGGAAATTTTGGTTCAACTCCAAAATCACCTAAGGTTAGCCCCTATTTCTCAAAAATGAAAAAAAAGGGTGTTAAAATTTGAAAAAAAAAATAGGAAGAAGAAGAAAGAAGGGCTTTAGTGTCCAATTCTTACCTTGTAGTCCAAATTCTCTACTAGTTCTTCTTCAAGTCTTCTAAAATTCACCACCATGCATGCATGTCTCCAAGTGGTCTTCTAAGTACCTCAAAATCCAAAATATAACTTAATTTAAAAGAAGAAGGTGATGAGTAGTAAGAATTTAAGTTGGATTGAGGAGTGAAATTTATTACCTTAAGAAAGGGGTGTTGAATTTTTGAGTTTTAGTGGTAAGATTGTTTGTTTGGTTTAGATGTTTGAAGAAAGGAAGTATGTTTGATGTTAGGAAGAAGATGTTCTTGGAGTTATGAAGATGGGTTTGAAGATGTGAAGGACTTGTGTTTGAATATTTGAAGATATGAAGAAGTGGTACTTGAAGATATGAAGAACTTATGTTGAAGATTTGAAGATGTGAAGAGTTGGTGTTTGAAGGTTTGAAGATATGAATGGATTTTGTTTGAATGTTTGAAGATGTGAATGAATCTTAGAGAGAGGTTAGAGAGAAGGAGGAGAATTAGCTTGAGAGATGAAGGTGTTGGGTGAAAAATGAAATATTTTGTTAAATTCTGGCCTAATGGCCGTCCACTTTGGGGAAGAGAGGGGAAGAAATTTTTGATTAATTTGTGTCTTGTAATTTGTCTCTTGCATGGAGACAAAAGGTGAGTCAAGGTATGGGTCAAATTGGAATGTTGAGAGGAATAAGAAGAATGTTGAGAATAATAGGATATGTTGGGAAATTTAATGATATAAAATTGATGTATAAGATAATGTGTATAATGTTTGAATTAATGGTATAGTTATACACAAGATGACTAATATAAGGTGTAGGTGTACAAGAGTTGGATGATATTTTTACTCCAAAAATATCCACCATGGCCGTCCACTATAATGGCAATATGGTAATTTCATATATTTTTTTTTTTGTCCCAAATTTGATGATAATAGATGAAATATATCAATCTCCAAAACATTTAGTGATTTCCTTGATCACTTGTAAGTCTCATGATCACTTAATCTAAATCAAATTCTTAATTCTATAAGGTAAAAGTCTCTAAAATAAATAGTCTATTAAAATTCTAAGGTGACTAATAAATACAAAAAATAGTATTAATGATCAATCAAGTGATCATAAATGAGGAATAGAATTAATAAAGATCATGATCACAAGTAATTAAATAAAATGAAATAAAATACAAAATATATATATTATTAATAATTACCCGTCAAAATGACGCGGTAAAGTAGTCGATCAAAAGTATAAACGACAATAAGGATCAATTAATAGCTCGGAAAAATCGGGGCTACACATGCCTACTTTCTCTGACCGTAGTAAAGCAATTCAATTATGATATCTCTTGCTACATTTGCTTTGTCATGTTACTGGATTCTAAGTCAATTTACAATGCAATTAAAATGGCATGCTCGAACTTCTGGTGGGAACTAACGAATGGACATAAAATGATGCATCTGGCAGTCCCATTACAAGCCTATTATTAGAGAGGAAAGGGATTTTGGTGATTCGAAAACTTTATAAGGCTTTATTGGCAAACAAATACGACATTCTCTAGTTTGGAGTCATGAGTTTACGAACAAGGGACTTTACTAGCAAATTGGCACTGGCACATCAGTTCAAATTTTCCATGATAAGTGGGTCCCAAGCTTTAGTCAGCGCTTAGCCAAACCAACTTTAGACTCGACGACTTTGAACCATGTTTGCTCAATGTATCCGAGACGGTTGCTGAGACGAACTAAAGCTCAGAAAACTTTTGTTACCTCATGTTGATTCTGAAATCCTGGATATTCCACTTCCATCAATTCTTCGATCCAAAACTAGAATTGATGAGAGATTCTAGATGTATGGTACTAAAAGGCAGTATTTAGTTAGAGAGGGTTATAAACTAGGAATTGGTTTCTACGATGCTCTGGAGTTTCAGTCGGATATATCATTGAAAGAAAGCTGTAATTTCTCTGGTCCTTATCCATCCCACCAAAAGTTCGCGTTAGTAGAGGGTTTCTTATTATCACATTGGATATTAATATTCTCTCTCATCATGTACTCATTTACAGTCGATGCCCTCTTTGTCATCACAATCACGATATGTCTAGCCATGCACATATTTATGCGCGACAGTCAAATTTCTTTGGAAAGGACCATAAATATTTATTCTCTTGTGAAGAAACCTAAGTTTGTTATGACTATTGATCTTTGTATATAGATTAAATCACAATTGAGACGGAAAGATTTTGAGAGATTTATTATGTGGTCTTAGGCAGTTTGGACTGAATGTTTTTGAGTTACACACGACGATGTTGCTGTCCACTGAGAACCCAATGTTGATTGGTCGCAGACTTTGCTTGAGGATTTTTAGATGGCGAGAAGGGTAGATTTTCATGACTCCAAGATTCACAGGATAAATGGTTGATCCCCCTCTTAACCAATTATGTTTGGATGCTGATGGTGTCATAAATGTAAGAACGAGTCATTTTTCTTTGAGAGACGTCGTGTTAAACCATGTGGGTCAAATTATCCTGGCATTTTAGAAGATCATTGATAAAACTATATCGGTCGTATTAAGAGAACTTGAAGACATCTACGATTGACTGAAAATTATTCGTGATTGACATATAAACACTTCTAACTGATTCACTCTTGGTGGTATAATAGCAGTCACCAAAGCACAGACACAAAAAGCTTTAATATAAAGTTTTGTAGATATTAAGTTAATCCATGTTCTTGGATGAGCAAACTCGGTTGCCAATGATTTAGTATATTTTTCTCTTTTTTCCCCTTTCCTCTTTCATTTGGCAGTCGGGTGTTTTTCATCAATGGCTAGAGAATCTTGTAAGGTCTGATTTATCTTCTTTAAAAAATACAAGTATCTCTTATAAATTAACGAAATGGAACTTGTTTCGTGAATCAAATCTTCTAGAAGTAGAGTAGAACTATGGAAGAGAAACTAACATGTTTGAATTAATAATCATTACGATTTAAAAACTTGTCTTCTCAAAATAATTTTATGACTACATGTCTTTTCAAAACTAATTATAAAAATCTCCTAAAAAAAATATTAAAATCAATGCGACAAATATAAGGGCGTCCAAATTGGTTTCTTGGAGAGTTTTCTTGGGGAAAAAATGCTGTTGAAAAAAGCTTTAACCAATAGGGGAGCAGCTTTGAGGTTTTTCAGGAGGAGAGTGGTTTATATTTAAGAACCAGGTTTTTTTGGTCTACTATAAAAAAACTAATTAAAAAAGTTCATCATCATACTCATCATCATCATCATCACCATTAACTGCACCTTATACCACTATGTGGGGTCATTGGTGTGAAGTTTATAGTTTTAATTAATTGTCTAAAATTAGTTAACACTACAAATTCACATAAAAAATAAAGTGACAAAGTTTTATGGCGGATGCCCTTCCTGACGCAACCTTCATACAAAGGATAAATAAGATGAAATTCCCTAATCATCATCATCATAACGTTTTCTACTTGCATGGAAAATATGATAAGACAACAATGAGTTGAGATAGTTGCTCTTGTCATGTTCCATTACATGATTGATATTGTAAAATCAACATGTACATCATGGAACATGACCATAAAAAAAAAAAAAATTGTTAAGAGGTTTTTGAAAAAGATGTAATCTAAGTGTGGGACTCATAAAAAGTTTTATGGAGATTTTTTGATAGTGGAGAAAAAATGTGAGGTTTTTTAATTTTGATGTGGTAGCGTGGGATCCAAAAAAAATGGATTTTAGTTTCAATTTATAATCTCTTTTCAAAAATCAAGAGCTTGACGCGTAATTATTACGTTAGGATTAGTTCATTTGTGCGCTAATGATAATTAGTTTCTGATTAATCTTAACAAAATGAATTAATAAATTTTTTCAACCAATGTGAGAAAAAAGTATGTAGTTTTAAATTTAATCATGCAATAATTTTTGCAAACAGAAAGGAATATCTTTTGTAAGTGAAAAATATATTAACAAAGTATTCAAGAAAAAAAATATTTGGTCTCTCTTTAAGTATTCAAATTCTTTATACATTTCAACGTTGATTTATCAAGACAACACAACAAACTTCCATTAGGAATTGCTGAATTCTGACACAATTTTATTCTAACTAATATTTAAAATTATCAAAATTAAAATAAAGCACTAATTTCCTCATTTGCCAAGCAGTACATTTTGTCAATAAATATTTGAAAGTTTGTACAGTAAATCCAAAAGTCTGATATAGATATATTGGTTCAAGATTCAAGTTGATTTCATTTAATAATAGTGGATTTATTTAGATCCTAGTGGTACGTGGAGTATCAATGACCATTTAACTGTCCATTGGCATAATCAAGTTTTGGATTCAAATCTTGTTTTTTTTTTTTTTTTTTTTAATCCGGGTCAAATCTTGTTAAATATTTATTTATTTAGTTATTTGAAAACCAGTACATAATATTATTAATGGGGTTTGCTTGCAAACGTGCAAACTAAAGAAAATAAAACAAATCTAGTTTTTGCTTAAAATTAAAGATAAGAAACAGATCGAGACAAGATGATGATCACATTGTTTGTTGTATTTGATGCAATACAAGATGTATTTATTGATAGTAGAGGAGGCCCCGTGCGATGTACGGACTAATTTAGTAATCAACAAAATTATTAAATGAGTTGGTCCGGGTTGGCCAATGCTGACTTATTGGGTCAAGGAGAAAAATCGGTTTGGGTTAAGCCAAAATTCCATTCAGCCGCAATTTGTAAGACTCAACCCATCAAAATACACATGAAATGTCTGAGCCGACCCAACTTTTTGGGTCTGCTAGTGGAGCCAAATAGGTCCAATCCTTTCGGGCCTAAAAAGTTGCAGTCCGATATGGTCTTTTCATCTGGTCGGCCCATTTTGACACCTCTAATAACCAGGTATTTGTATTCATATCACCATGCAACGATAAATAGCCCATAATAATGATGAACAGTCCCTAAGTATGATTTTTGTAAAATAAGATGGATTTGGGCAAGTATTATAAATGCGATTTCAAGAAAATTAGAAATATATTTTTTAATTTAATAAAGTATAAAATCAATGAGTCAAATTTTAAAACGTGATATTTATCTAAAGAAAGTATAATTCAAGCTATCAAATTAAATGAGTTTAATTATTAACTACCAAAAATAACCAAATTCTAGCAATGCACATTCCATTTTCTGTTTTCTTTTTCTTTAATTAAAAAATATCGAAATTTATTTTTACCAAGTGCAAATGGGCGGGAATACAATTTGGAAAATATGTTTGTTATTATATATATATATGTATATATATATATAGATGTTTGATATCAGATTTTAGCTAATTCAAACAATTATGCATTCAATTTCAATATTTAATTTTCTATATTAATTTTATACATTGCATAAAACTCTTTTATAAAACTCACATTAAAAATAGATTTCATTCGTTGTGACATTATGAAATGATGTGGAAAATTAATTGCGAGTTTATCATAAACTATTGTAGTAAGAACTTAAAATTTTAAAATGCAGCCTTTAACTCTAGTATTTCTTTGTTTTTTTTCCTCATGTTCTTTAGATATAAATCATTGTATATATATTGCATTTTAGGGTTAAATTAGACAACCAATTTTTTTCTGCAGAGTTAAAGTTTTACAAATATACGGATATAGTATTTAACATTGAATTAACATACCTAAATTAGACATTTAATACATAATGAAATAAAAAGGAAAAGAATAATGATAACATTACAACGATATCGTGTCATCAATGTAGATCCATTTTTTTTTTTTTTTTTAATAAAAATCATAAAAATTCATTTTAGGCAATAGCAAATGGGCGGGAAAGTATTTTTAGAAATAGGTTTGTTATTTATACACACACGCACACAAATAGGGGGAGGGTTATATGAGACCACCTCATAGGGTGAGTCCATGGGGACCAATCCTAGCCATAGGTCTAATTTTTCCAAAGGCCACGATTTAACAGGCGTAATTACAGATTATAAGCTAATTAATTAAACATAGGGATAAATTAGTCATCGTCCAAAACAACCAAAAAATAACGGATTCAGTTGATTCTAAAAGATCACGCAATGTTTGCCAAAATCTCAAAGCAAAATCAACGTGAAAAATCCTTCCTCCTTCTTCAACGAACTACTGTGAGAAATTCTTCCTCCTTCCTCCTTTGCCAAAAACAATGTCATCTTCTCTACTCAATGCACTACTGTGTGAAAAAAGTTGCAGACAATTCGCCATAGTTGCTAGAACTCGATTACAGTTTGAAGATTGCTTATGAAGATGTAATTTAATGCCTATGTAGTATGGGTTTGGTACTTTTATATACCATTAAAGCTACGGAATAAATAAGTAATACGCAACAAACCTGTACTATATAAGCAACGAACATACACCACATATGCACCACAAATATATTAACTACATAAGCTAATAAAAAGCAACAAGCCTATACAGCATAAGTAACGAATATACACTATGCATGCAACATGGATACATTAGCTACATAAGCAAGTCATAAGCAACAAACCCATACTACATAAGCAACCTATGTATACGACATATGCAACACAAATACATTAACTACATACGCAAGAAATAAGCAACAACCCTATACTACATAAGCAACAAATATACACTACATATGTAACACATATACATTAACTTAGCATCGCAAAAGTATTTTACATAAACAACACCGACACATTAGATAAGCAACAAACCTATACAACATATGCAACACATAGTTCTAATAAGCAAATTATACTTAGATGTACACACCTATACAAAAAAATACCATCTTAATATTAAATATGCAAGAATTGCATACTACACAAGCAATATATTTACACTAATCATACAACTTAAATGTGTATGAACAATATGATTAAATTACACAGGTTATACTACATATGCAATATGATTATATTACATAAGCAATTAACAACAGAATACGCTGGAGAAAAAAAAACGTAAATATGAGCGAATATGGGTTACTCAAAAACTGAAAGCACACGTCGTGTGAAAGAGGGAAGAAAATGGAACGTGATTGAAATCTCATTAAATCTCAATAATTGATTCTATATTGTAAAATGACAACCCTGTCCTTTTTAATTGCTGAATAAAAAAATAAATATAAAGACCCCTAAAAATCTGAACCACCCAAAAATAATCTATGACTAGGATTGGTCCCTATGGACTCACCCCATTAATTCACCAAATCGAAAGGTCCAGATTTTTTGTTTTATTTTTATTTTTATTTATTTTCGCTCAATTAAGGGCACAATTGTCATTTTAATTATAAAATAAATCAGTTATTATGGTAACTGTTCATCCCAGCCGATTTTAATGGGATTTGCTTTAGGATTTGTTTACATCTTCACAGTTTTTTTTAGATGATGTACAATTAGTTATACAATTATGTACAATTAATTATAAAATGATGCACTATTAGATATAAAATGGTGTACAATTCATCCCAACCGATTTTAATGGGATCTGATTTAGGATTTCTTTACATCTTCACAGTTTTTTAGATGATGTACAATTAGTTATAAAATGATGTACAATTAGTTATAAAATGATGCACTCTTAGATATCAAATGGTGTACAGTTCAGTTATTAAAATGGTGCACAGTTCAGTTATGGAAACTTGATCTTTATCACATCCATGATTGTAGAGCGTCATTATGGAAAGGTGGTTACATCATTTTGTCTTTTTAGTTTTTTTAGATGATGTACAATTAGTTATACAATGATGCACTGTTTGATATAAAATGATGCACAATTTTGTATTAAATGGTGCATAGTTCAGTTATGGAAACGTGATTTTTATCACATCCATGATTGTAGGGCGTCATTATGGGAAGGTGGTTACACCATTTTGTCTTTTATAGTTTTTTTAGATGATGTACAATTAGTTATAAAATGATGCACTGTTAGATATAAAATGGTGCACAGTTCAGTTATGAAGACGTGATCTTTATCACATCCATGATTGTAGGGCGTTATTATGGGAAGATGGCTACACCATTATGTCTTTATAGCTCTTTTAGATGATGTACAATTAGTTATACAATGATGCATGTTAGATATAAAATAGTACACAGTTCAGTAATAAATGGTGCACATTTCAGCTATTAAAATAGTGTACAGTTTAGTTATAGAAACGTGATATTAATCAATCCCTTGATTGTTGGGGCGTGATTTATGGCAGAGGTTGTTACACCATTTTGCTAGTTACTATTATGCCCTTTACACCTATTAATTAATTGATAAATCGTATATTTTTGGTATGAATTTAGACCATTGATTAAAGGGTGTGGATGGATGAGATCAATCCACACTGCCACATGGTAAGAGGCTGCCACACGAGATCTCATCTATATATATATATATATATATATATATATATACATATTCTCTTAATGGGCAATATTGTAAAAGAAGGAGACTAACTATATCTTACTGGCAAAATGAGGACACTAAATTTACGGACTTTCACTTTAGGACATCAACTTTCAAATTGTAGCAAATTGATGACAAGTTGAGCCCGAATTGCCCAAACCCGGGCTAATTGCCACATGGTTTGAGCCAGATTTCCCAAATTTGGGCTAATTACTTATGTGGTCAAAATAATTATTTATGTGGAGAAAGAATGTCTAAAAATATTTTAAAATTTTAAAATATTAACTATTAAAATATGAATATGAAAATAAATTTGACAGTATTATTTTAAGAATATAGAAATTAACAATTAAAATTTAAATATACAAAAATAAATCTGGAAAATACAAAAAATAAAAATATAAATTTTATTTAATAAATTTAAAAATAACTAATGTATCTAAAATCTACTGAATAAATTCTGAAAATTATTTGAATAAATCCAAATGTCATCAAAATAATATCTAAACATTATTTAGTAAATCTAAAATTCATTTAAGAAATTTAAACATTATTTAAGGTAATTTTATTTACAAACTAAAAATTGAAAAATGCTTAAGTAAATCGGAAAATTATAACTGAATCTAAACATTTATTCTAATTATATTAGTAAAATATATAGTTCTATTTATTGAAGTATTTTTGGAATTTTAGTTTTTAACTCAAAATCAATTCAAATAGTATTTAAATTTTAATAAATTTTAGTTTTCCTAAATAATGTTTAGATTCTATTTTGATAGTTCTTGGATTTCAGATAGTTTTTCAAAGTTATTCAATAATTTAAATATTTAAATATTCTTTTAAATTTTATTTCACGATTTTATACTTCATTTAGTTATTTTTAGATTTATTAAAGGACAATTACAATTTTATCTTTGTATTTTCCAGATTTATTTTCGTATATTTATATTTTAACTATTAATTAATTTATAAATTCTTAAAATAATTTTCGGATTTATGTCAAGTATACATATATTAATTGTTAATTTGAAATTTTTTCAAATAATTTAGACTTATTTTAACCACATAAATTTCCTATTACCTACATAAAAATCAGGATTTTTTTTTCTTTCTAAAATCGAAAAATATAGAGTAAAAGAAGAAAATTGGTTAACTCATAACTGTTCACAAAGCCGAATTGTTGGCTAAACTAAACCAAAATGATCAAATGACCAGCCGATCATAAAGCTAGATAGAGCCTCGTTAAAAACCAATCAAAGTGAAGGAAAAACCTTTAACATAAAAGAGTAATAAAATTTAAATTAAACTCCTAATCCACAAAACAATATTGTGTTTTCCCAACAAAGTCATCAAAATAAATTTGAACAAATTTCACTAAGAGCGCAGGACCGCCATTGATATGAGAAATTCAACTTGGAGAGTGTTGTTGGAAATTTTGGTTTTGATAAAGTGGGTGTCGACCCGACTTTGACCAATTTTTCGGTGGCTAAATATTTAATTCTGGAGGAATTAAATATATATTATTAATCTACGTTCCGAGTAGATGTTCATAGTATTTTTTATTTCTCAAAACCGAATTTTGGTGAGTGAGAAATTAATACAGGAAGGTATCCACATAAATGGGCATTATGTAAAGATTATTTAAAGGGAGATGAAAGGCTTATGCCTTATCCCACATGGAATACAAATCATAGTTTATCCTAATTTATTTACTAGAAGGTGTTATTTATTGTATAAACTATAACACAAGTGGATGATCATAAGTGGGCCACACGCTGCGCGCCGCCGCGCCAGTGGGCCTGGGCGTGGGCTTGGGCTTGGGCTTGGGCCTGGGCCTGGGCCTGGGACTGGGCTTGGGTCGGGGTGGCCGGGCCCTATTGGGCCCGGGTCCAGTATACCATTTTGTGCATTGCAGTTTGAGCTACAGAATTCTTACTCCATAAAAAGCATACACTCATATATTTTGCATTTTGCAATAAGTCCAGCAACCAGTCTTCATCACATTTCTAGTTCGCAGGTGCTTCTGTGTTAGTGGTGCTACTACGACACGTAAGACGTAAGTCGTTTCATCTTTGGAAGCAATGCGTCAAACCGTGAGCACTAGCCGACGTAATTGCTTTGCGGAAAAAGATTCATCTTGACTCGGCCTGGAAGTTCTATTAACGATTGTAATAGTTAGTTCAATTTTCGTAATTTTCATTTCGTAATTTGCCATTTTGAAGGCATTCCCTATTCTCAGAACATTGTATTCAACAATCGCAAAGCAATTACCGAACTTCACGATGGCAAGCACAAGTGAGTAACCCCGATCATCCCTCCCCTGCTCAAGAGAAACCCGAAAAATTCATGGGTTCGACTTCAAGAGGTGGCAAAAAAATGTTGTTCTACCCGACTACCCTAAGTCCGGCGAAGATTCGACCGAGGACGCTCCCGTTGTTCCGAGAACGAAACGAATGCTAAAAACGCGCGTTGCGTTTGATGCATGGGGCCGGGGTGATTTCTCTGCCCGAACTATGTCCTAAACGGACTTAGTGATGCACTTTACAATGTGTATTGTCTTTGTGAAATCCTCCAAAGAATTGTGGGATTCTTTGGAGAAGAAGTACAAAATCGAGGATGCCGCACAAAGAAATTTGTTGTCGGTAAGTTCTTGGATTTTGTGATGGTTGATTCTAAAACCGTGATGGAACAAGTTTAGAAGTTCCAGTTGATCCTACATGAAATCTCTGCGAGGGAATGGCTTTTTTAAGCATTCCAAGTGGCCGCCTTGATTGAGAAATTGCCCCAAGTTGGAGGGATTTCAAGAATTATCTCAAACATAAGCGAAATAAGATGGGACTAGAGGATCCGATTGTCAAACCGGAATTGAGGAAGACAATAGGAGGATTGACTCTAAGTCCAAGCTTGTCCCTATGGAGTCAAAAGCGAACTTGATGGAGCACGGCTCGTCAAGTAACTCAAGAAAAGGCCTAACGATAAAGGCAAGAAACCCAAACTGGAAAATTCCAGGAGCTTGCTACAAGCGTGGCAAACCGAACCATATGGCAAAGGACTTCCGTCATCCAAAGAAAAAGAAAACCAAACCGCAGTCCAATGCCAATGTGGTTGAAGAAAGGAGCTGACGGCTGTAAGTTGACATGTCGGCGGTGGTGTTTGAAGCCAATTTGGTGGATAACGAAAAGAATGGTTTGTGGATACCGGTGCCACTTGTCATGTGCGATTCGATAAGGATGCATTCTCTTCTTACATCCCATCGACCGGAAGGAAGCTCCATATGGGGAATCATGCCTCTTCTGATGTTGCTGGCGTTGGAACGGTGGTGCTAAAGCTTACTTTGGGAAAGGAGTTGAAGTCAAGGATGTCTTTGCATGTCCTAGACATCCGCAAAAATCTGGTTTCGGGTTTTCTGGTCAACCATGGGTTTAGACTAGTTTTTGAGTCCGAAAAGTTTGTACTTAGCAAATTTGGACAGTTCCTTGGTAGGGGTTATCTAGACAAAGGATCGTTCAAAATGAATGTAATGACCGTACGCCGTTTTGGCGAGAATATGAATAAGAATGAATCTTCTTCATTTATATTATTTCGAGTGCTCTAATTTATGGCATATTAGATTAGGACATGTAAATCAATGTTATAAAAAGATTGGTAAATTTAGAATTGATTAATTTACTCAAGTAAACTCACAAAGAAAATGTGAAGTTTGTGTTGAAGCTAAAATGGCTAAATTACCGTTTCACTCGGTTGAAAGGAGCACTTCACCTTTAGAGTTGATACACACATCGATGTGTGTGATCTAAAATTTGTGCAAACTAAAGGTGGTAAAAAATATTTCATCACATTTATTGATGATTGCACAAGATTTTGCTACTTATACTTGTTAAGAAGCAAAGATGAAGCATTAGAGGCTTTTAAGAATTATAAAAATGAAGTTGAAAATCAACTTGGCAAAGGATTAAAATAATTCGGAGTGATAGAGTGGCGAATATGTTGCACCATTTGAAGAACTATGTACCCGATCGGGCATAATTCATCAAACAAGCGCCACATATTCACATGATCAACGGTGTTCTTTGAACGCAAAAACCGGACTAAAAGAGATGATGAATGCCATGTTGATAAGTTAGGATTACCCGCAATATGTGGGGGAAGCTTTTTAACAACCAACCACATATTGAATAAAATACCACTTAAAGGGAAAGATAAGACACCTTACGAATTGTGGAAAAATCGTAAGCCTTCTTATAAATACCTTAAAGTGTAGGGGTGTTTGGCTAAGGTAGCAATACGAACCAAAACAAGTTAAAATTGGACCAAAGAGAGTTGATTGTGTCTTTGTGGGATATGCATACCAAAGTAGTGCATATAAGTTTATGATACATAAGTCGAGAAGAAAATCCGGAAATGATCGAACGCGTACCATAATCGAATCAAGGAATGTTGTATTCTTTGAGGATGTCTACCCTTGTAGAGAAAAAATAGAAGTGAGTACTAATAAAAGAACTCATGAAAGCGCAAGTGGTTCAACACCAATTAGTGAAGAACCGAGACGCAGAAGAGGTCTAAGACGGCTAAGTCTTTTGGGCAGATTACATAACATTTATGTTAGATGGTGAGCCAAACTCGATTAAAAAGGCTCTAAGCGATCCGGATGCTCGCTCGGCAAGAAGCTATCAATAGTGAAATCGAGTCCATTCTCGAGAACCATACTTGGGAGTTGGTTGATCTCCTGTTGGTCATAGACCTTTAGGATGTAAATGGATCCTAAAGAAGAAGTATAAAGCGAGATGGAACTATTGATAAGTATAAAGCACGACTTGTAGCCAAAGGCTTTAAACAAAAAGAAGGATATGATTTCTTTTATACCTATTCTCCAAGAATGAGGATTCGTCTATTCGGTGCTTTCGCGATTCACGCTTTGCTCAATCTAGAGATTCATCGGATGGACGTCAAGACGGCGTTTCGAATGGAGAGATAGATCTTTGAAATATACATGGAACAACTGAAGGGTTTGTTGCACCGTCAAGAAAAGAAGGTGTGCAAGTTAATAAGATCCTGTATGCGGATCAAACAAGCTCCAAAACAATGGCATCTTAAGTTTGACAATACGATGTTGTCAAATGGATTTAAAATCAACTAGTGTGATAAATGCGTATATGTCAAAGGGACATCGAAGCATTTGTCATAGTTTGTCTATACGTAGAGCGATTTGTTAATCATGGGCGATGAGTCATGATACTATCATGGAGACTAAAAGAATGTTAAAGAGGAACTTTGACATGAAGGATATGGGGATCGCCGATGTAATCCTTGGGATAAAAATCGTGAGAACTCCTAATGGAATTATCTTGTCACAATCCCACTATGTGGAGAAAGTGCTCAAGAAATTCAATGCTTTTGATAGATTCACCGTCAAAGACACCCATTGATTTAAGTATAAATCGGTTGCTAATAAAACAGAACGGTGGCTTAGATGGAATACTCACGTATAATAGGCAAATCGATGTACATCAAAAATTGTACACGCCCGGACTTGGCCTACTGTAAATATGTTGAGTAGGTTCACGAGCAATCCAAGCCATGAGCATTGGAAAGCGTTAAACTGGGTGTTAAAATACTTGAAGTATACCTTGGATTATGGGCTATACTACTCAAGATATCCATTGCATACTTGAAGGATATAGTGATGCTAGTTGGATTTCAAATTCGAAAGATTCTTATTCAACTAGTGGATACATATTCACCATTGGAGGTGGTGTGGTATCGTGGAAGTCCACGAAGCAAACGTGTATAGCTCGGTCCACCATGGAATCGAGTTTATAGCTTTGGATAAAGTGGTGAAGAAGCGAGAATGACTTGAAACTTTTTGGAAGATATTCCATCTTTCGGAGGAAGCCTGTGCCTTCGTGATGATTCACCGTGATAGCCAAGCGGCTATAGGAAGGCACAGAGCAATATGTATAACGGTAAGTCTAGACATATTCGTCGGAGACACAATACCGTTAGACAATTGATCTCAAATGGTGTGATGTCAATTGACTACGTAAAGTCAAAAGACAATTTTGAGATCCTTTGACAAAAGGATCAATCGAGATCAATTGGGTAAATTGCTAGAGGGAATGGGCTTGAAGTCCACAAAGTAAAAATAATTATCATAGTGGTAACCCAACCATGATTTTGGAGATCCCAAGAACTTGGTTCAATGGGAAAACTAAACTATGAAGGTTATGTTGTAACACTTGGAAACAATGTTATAACCCATCCATAGAAAGCAATACCAAGTGTTGAAAACACCGCAAAGTTGTGGTGAGGCTAAGTCATTTGACTTTTAATGATTCCTACACCTCGTTGAGGTTGAGTATGGCAGATACTCGCACAGGAGATCACCTATATAAGTGAGAAGTGCGGGCCGCCTCAAAGTAACACTTATGAATCCAAAGTGGTGTCCATGGCAAAACGGACACAAAACGTGAGAACGAGAAGGTGTTGAGACCTTATTGTGTTAATATGTTGACTCGGTATACACCGTGGAGGAATAGTTCAAGGCATTGCGTCCACTAAGCCGCCAGTGTACCCGATAGTATTGACTACGGAAGGTTCAAAGCCATAAGCTACCTTTCCGAATGAAATATTGTCTCTTGAGGACTGGTTTGCGTGTTCCGCATTCATGCATACATTAATTTCCACTCATGTGGGGATTGTTGGAAATTTTGGTTTTGATAAAGTGGGTGTCGACCCGACTTTGAGCAATTTTTCGGTGGCTAAATATTTAATTCTGGAGGAATTAAATTATATATTATTAATCTACATTCCGAGTAGATGTTCGTAGTATTTTTTATTTCTCAAAACCGAATTTCGGTGAGTGAGAAATTAATACGAAGGTAGCCACATAAATGGGCATTATGTAAAGATTATTTAAAGGAGATGAAAGCTTATGCCTTATCCCCACATGGAATACAAATCATAGTTTATCCTAGTTTATTTACTAGAAGGTGCTATTTGTTGTATAAACTATAACACAAGTGGATGATCACAAGTGGGCCACACGCGCGCTCGCCCGCCCGACCCGGCCTGGGCCTGGGCTGGGGCCTGGGGCTTGGGCTTGGGCGGGCAGCCCGACCCTATTGGGCCGGGTCCAGGTCCACTAAAGTTTTGCCACTCGAAAATGGGCTTGGCCCGATTCGAGTGGCTGATGATTCTGTTGGAGCCCAATGAACCGGACATTGTAGGTGTCCGGATTCGTGTGATCTATTGGAGTTGTAACTCCCTGCAGTGATGGTGGTCACCGAAGTTAGCCCACTACTACATTTGCGGTAGTGGCAAGAGGTGTAACACCTTGGTTGTTACAATTGATTAATGCCCACTACCCAGTTTTTTTCTCCCGCAGTGGATTGGTTGACTATATATACCATTTTGTGCATTGCGATTTGAGCTACTGCATTCTTACTCCATAAAAAGCATACACTCATATATTTTGCATTTTGCACTAAGTCCAGAACCGATGTCTTCAAAGCACATTTCTATTTCGCAGGTGCTTCTGTGTTAGTGGTGCTACTACACAGAAGACGTAAGCCGTTTCATCTTTGGAAGCAATACGTCAAACCGTGAGCACTAGCCGGGACGTAATTGCTTTGCGGAAAGAGATTCATCTCGACTCGGCTTCTGGAAGTTCTATTAACCAGTTGTAATAGTTAGTTCAATTTCTGTAATTTTCTGTTTCTGTAATTTGCCATTTTGAAGGCATTCCCTATTCTGTAACATTGTATTCAACAAGTGTGTATGCAACCCTGCTTCTTTCTAAAAAAATCATGAGATACTACAACATCCATCATAGATCGATTGTGTAATGTAAAAGCAAGATCTTTACTATGTATAATTTAGTGATTCATGATCTTATTTAAGAAGTTCATTCTCTATTATGTTAGATATTTTAGTACATGATGTAGACGAGAAGTTTAACGAGAACAAAGAACGCACACAAAATAATCTTAAAAACGTAAAGAACGTAAATAAGTTTTGAAAAAAAAATAAATCTCAAAACTTAATAATATTCAACCCACTAATTTTTGATAAACGAATTGAGAATGTTGATTTTGCATCTCAATTGTTTCTCAATGGCATGATCTACTTCAGCAAACTAACGGATGGGAGGTTATCAATTGATTTTTCCTCTCACGTTTTGGGATTGTCATCTCTAAACCCTTATTTACAATCCATTCGACCATATTATAATTGTAATACATCATCTTCTCATGTCGTCCTACCAAACCCTTCTTTATTCATCGGTGGAGTAAGTACTTTCTATAGGCTTGTTCAGATCAACCAAATGACGAAGTTTAAGGCAAGAGCTGGAATATTTAAGTCTCAAGACCAACTGATGCAGACGAAATGTTATCGAGAACAAAGAAACGCACACAAAGCAATCTTAAATATGTGAAGAACGTAAATAAGTTTTGGAAAAAATTTCTCAAAACTTAATAATATTCAACCTCCCTATAAATAATAACAAATCAAATATTTGTAGGACTAAACTACTACGTGCAACAATAGAACTCCTAACTATTGAAAACTCTAAGAAGATAATAAATAATCTACTAAAACTAATCTTAATAGATAATAAGATATCTTTAAATCTTATCTCCATAAGTACACATGATGTATATTCATACCTGTTGGGAAATTTATTGTTTAGATTTTGATGAATGCCATGTAAAACTTAGAATAGGAAGTTGGCACCCCATTTTTGTTGTAAACTGCATTGTAATAAATAGGGCTGGTCAAGCTAAGTTAAGTCACTATGCCCAAACATGCAAGAAGACAACCGGAGACTTGAAAGAAGACTCACGCGAGACAGTGAGTATGGCAAAGAAGAGAAGACGAGAACTCGATCAAGGTGCGGTGAGATCTGGTGAGTAAAGTATCGATCAAGTCAACTCAAGATAGCCAAGTCTCAAGTTGAAGTGATGAAGAGTCATCCAATGATTGGAAGTCGACTCTAAGTCACCTGGGGAAAGCAAGGAAATGCATCAAGTCGAGATAACTAAAAGAGATCCGTTGTACGAAATCAAGAGAATTACTTAAATAAGTAATACCTCCATGCTACCTTTCTCAAGTGCTCAGAAGCGTGCAAGAGGAATAAACCAATGGGAAGCACTTTGCACCGTGTCGAACTCGAAAAAGCTAAAGAACAATTCATACGAGGAAGTGGCAATTCCAAGGATCGCAACAAGACAAGCCAACGACCACAAGTGACTTTCAAAAATAAGCATATCTCTTCAACGGGCGATTTTTGAAAGATCACTATAAAAGGCTGAGGAATGACTCTGAGACAAGATTACCAAGGTTACCTGAACCACGAACATTCAAGCAAATATTTGAATCAGAACCTAAGATATTCTCAAATCATTCAAGATTAATCCTCAAGCCTACATTACGAAGAAAATCAATCCAACACTCACTTGTGAAGGAAAGATAACTTCAATCGGTTGAAGAGGAAATTGTTGAAGAATCAAGGGGTCTACATTCCACGAAGGATTGTAGGAAGGTTCAAGGTCGAACCGGCCTCTCGAGCTTTTGGAGGGCTTCGTGATCAAATCCTAAAAGCTTGAGCAAGTGAGTAGTAGCAAGGAAGCCGCCCTGTGAAGAAGCGAGTCGGACGAGAAGCCAAACCTGAGTGACCAAGGCATCTCGGATCGAGTCCCAAAGGATCAAGTCACTTTGTGTGATCAAGACTATCCGGACTGTTATCACTCGTATAATCGATCAATACTTAGTGGATTCCTCCGGAGTTGGAGAAAGAGGAGTAGAAGAATTACCCCATCTTTGAACCTCTATAAAAGCTTATCGTGTCATTTACATTTCAAAGACTTTAATTCTCGCATCTTATTTGTTTAATTCTCACGACATATTTGCTATCCAACCGATAATCTCTAAGTACTAAAACCCAAAGTATTAAATCATTACTAAATCAAACTTAAGGGTGTTAAGTCTTCCAAAAACAAACCAAACCAGCTTGAGCTAATTGAGCTAATTTCTTAAAGTGAGTTATTCTATCAACAACTCAATCAGTCTTTGAGTGACTAACTCTCTTGATTAACTAAATTGGTTGTCCACCAAGGACACAAATTGTGTGTAGTGTCAACTCGAATTTTAAAAAGGACCAAAAGTGAAAAGTTGGTAAGGTTTATTCAACCCCCTTCTAAACCTTACACTCACACCCCTTGGGACCTACAAGTGGTATCGAGTGGTTGGTTCATTGAGCCTTCCCATGACCAGTTCTTGAACTAGATCTCCAAACTTTTCAAAGTGTTTTAGTACTTAAGTCTTCAAAACTCCTTTTATCATTAAAAGTTATTATCATGGAAGCAAATTTGACACACATCCCTATGTTCACAATTGAAGAATTTGATGATTGGAAAATTCGTATGCATGCTCATCTATCAAAGATTACATGATGAGATGTGGATAGTGATAGAGGATGGGCCACCGCAAATCTTAAAAGTGAACATTTGTAAGAAGAGCTACAAATTTGAAGGTGAAGAGGATGTTGCCCCTAGACCAGCCTCCGGTTGAAAAACCAAGAGTGAATGGACAAAATGATGAGAAAAAGATACAACCTGGACAATGTGGCCAAGGATATTCTTTACAAAACCTTGGACAAAGCCATGTTCAATAAAGTCAAATCATGCAAAACGGCTAAAGAAATCTGGGACAAGCTAACATTGATCCGTGAAGGCTCGTGAGCAAATCAAGGAAATTAAATTATCGGTGGTCAGTACAAAAATTTGAGAATTTCAAAATGATCGCAGGAGAAAACCTAGATCAACTGGATGTTCGGTTCACGTAAATCACCAACGAGCTATCGCACTTGGAAAGGAATATACACGAGAAGGAAATGTGTATGAAGATCCTAAAAAGTCTCCCAGGTGAATGGGAAATGAAGGTCATGGCACCGAGACATTCCATGGACCTATAGAAGACCTCCAACCATGAACTATTCTCGATCTCAAAGCCTACGAATTTGAGTGAGAAGAAAAAGATCGGGAAGGAAGACAAATTTGCACCCAAAACAAGCGCTCTAATTGTTAAGGATGGAAAGAGAGCCGAGGTCAAAAAGTCATTGATCCGGAAGAAATAGCCCCGATGGTTAAAAGGTTCAACAAGTTCTTCAATAAGAACTACAAGAGAGGCAAGGGCGAATCTTCCGAGAAGACACTCACTCCCTCCAAGTCAAGGGAAGATAGGCCAACCAAGAGAACAAATCATCAAAAAGTCAATATCAAAGGGTGACAATCCAAGAATGGAAAAAGAGTGATCAAAAGGTTGAATATCTATCTTTGAACTCGTAGGCAACCAGGTCACTATGCCATTGATTATCCATATCCTGTAGTCAACAAATACGGGAATGAAGAAGAAAGAAAGGTCTTGAGAAAGAAGACAAGAAAAAAAAAAGGCAATGTTGGTGCAGAGATCCGAGACAGCCAAGTCAAGAGAGACAGGTGATTGCAGAGCAGTGCCGACTACTCAAGTGACTCGAAGAAGAAGCCCCGATCGTTTGATGGCCAAGGAACAAGATCAACTCGACAAAGAAGATGAGGTACACTCTAACTCATCAAACTCGATTCGATGATAGTGATTTGTGATACACACACTTCATCACCCACTGATCTTTATGATTCATTAGGCAAAATGATGAAAGATTTTGAACACATTAAATCCTCACACACACTACTAAATGAGGAAAACAACCTACTCAAGAGCCAAAACTCACATCTGACTAAGGAGCTGAGTACTCTAAGTCAAATAGCTGATAAGAATAAAGGTTTAAAGGCTGAAAATGCCAAGCTAATAGCAGAAATAGCTGCCATAGAAAAGAGGGAGAATGACCTCAAAAATGTGATTGCCTCATTCACTAAGGCATCTAAATCATTGGATGATCTTATTGTGAGTCAAAGAGAATGTGGAGACAAGACAGGCTTAGGATTTAATTCCTTTGTGCTATGTCAAACTCCAAAAGTAATTTTGGAAAAAGGATCTTCAAGCAATGAAGCGTCTCAAAAACCCAAAACTCTAAATGGTGCACACACATTCACTCCAAAGCACAATTACAAGCAAACTGGCCTTGGATATAAAGGAAAAGGAAAAAACGGCCGAGTTGGGTGCGTTGAGAGGACAAGCGAGAAGAAATTGACCAAGTTCCTCAAAGCAAACTCCAAACAGAATTACTCAGTAAAGAAAAACAGAGCTACCAAAAACCCCAAAAGTTTTATAAAAGAAATACATATGATGGGAATGGTAGAAAATATCCAAGCCAAGCCGATTGAACGATGTGAACTATCAAAGATAGACTTATGGAATATAAGCCCAAATGGCAAAGGCCAGAACTCAAAGAAAGGCCATTCCAAAAGTATAAGAGCTTTCATCAAACACACATATGCACCTAGGCACTACACTCAGAGACACCACAATTACCCAAAGAAGGCAATTGCTAAAACACATATACAAGCATACGAGACAAAAAAGAGAGGTTGTATAAACCTAGAATCCCCAAGCAATTTGCCAAAATTAATTATGATTATCGCACTGATAGATGGCAACCCCAGAGAGCGGATCATTTGGCTATAGGCTGGTTGGATCATCTTACAATACTAACCCCTCGGGACCCGGACAAGTATGGGTACCTAAAACTTAATTTCCTTGATTGCGAGGTTCAAGGAGCAGTGAGTGCCAAGGACCTGGTACATGGATAGTGGCATTTCCGGACACATGACAGAAACAAGAAAAATCATGTCAAAATTCAAGGAAGTTAAAGGAGCAAAAGTCATATTTGCAGGAAATGAAGCTCCAGGAGAAATAAGAGGCATTGGATCCATCAAGAAGAACGGATTAGAAATCACAGATGTTGCATATGTTGAAGGACTCAACTTCAACTTGCTAAGCATCAACCAACTCTGTGACAAGGGCTATAATGTTGGATTTAACATGGGTATATGCAAAATCAAGGATATTGAATCAAATGAAGTTGTGTTGCAAGGATGCAGACAAAAGAACATGTATGTAGTAGATTGGTCAACCGCTACACCCAACACCTGTCTATTAGCAAAGAGCACAGCTAAATCAAGTTGGCTATGGCACAAAAAGCTGAGTCACCTGAATTTCAAAATACTTAACAAGCTTGCCAGAAGTAATCTTGTGATAGGTCTTCCAGACTCAGTATACAAGAAGGAGAGTATATGTGATGCATGCCAGAAGGGAAAACAGATCAAATCATCATTCAAAGAAAAGACATGCCCATCTTCAACAAGGATATTGCACCTGCTACATATGGATCTATTTGGTCCAGTTGAACCAGCTAGCATAAGTGGGAAGAAATATACATTGGTGGTAGTAGATGACTACTCAAGATATACATAGACAATATTCATGTGTAAGAAAAAAACTCTACGAAACTACCACAATCGATGAAGAGGATTCAAAATGAGAAGAGCCAAACCATTATCAAAATAAGATCGATGAGAGAATCGAGTTTGTCAATGGTATAATAACTCAATATTGTATTGAAAATGGAATTGGTCATGAATTATCTGCGGCTAGGACTCCACGTGAGAATGGAGTTGCGAGAAAGAAGGAATAGAACACTCAAAGAAGCGGCAAGAACCATGTTAGTCAAGCGGGGTTACCAAAGAGATTTTGGGTGAAGCAATCAACACGACTTGCTACACTCAAAACAGATGTATGATAAACACGGGCGGTGACAAAGACTCCTATGAGATTTGGACAGGATAAAACCAAATGTTGCATATCTTAAAATATTTGGATGTAAATGCTTCATCCATAACAATGACAAAGACAATCTAAAGGCTTTCGATGCTAAAGGCGATGAAGGTATGTTCTTGGGATACTCGGTGAAAGCAACGCCACAGAGTACTCAACAAAAGGACTATGGTTGCGAGAGGAATCCATTCATGTGGTATTCAATGAGCCAAATGTAAATGGAGAAGACATTGAAGAATCGGTGATAAGCTAAATCATCCAACCATACAAAAAGGTCCCTATCTTGTCAAGTCAAGTTGGAATTATAAACTCGGATGAAGGCGAGATAGCCGAGTCTCATAAAATCTTTGGAAAATTTGCGGCTAAGTGATTGCAAGAGAGCGATCAAAGCAAACACAATTTGCTAGACGATCAATCCGGCTAACTTACTTCAACTTGATGTAAGATGGTGAAAGACCATCCACGAGAACTTGTCATTGGAGATATAAGAGAAGGTGTCAAAACAAGATCGAACTCAACAAGAAGCTATGTTCACATGCTTTATCTCACAAATAGAGCCTAAAGATGTGTTACAAGCATTGGATGACATACATTGGATTCAAGTTATGCAAGAAGAGCTGAATCAGTTTGAAAGAAATAAAGTATGGGAGTTAGTTCAAAGACCCACCCATCAAAATGTTATTGGTACTAAATGGGTGTTCAGAAACAAGATGAACGAGGAGGGTTCAGTGGTAAGAAACAAAGCAAGACTAGTAGCCAAAGGATATTGCCAAGAAGAAGGAATAGATTTTGATGAAACATTTGCTCATGTAGCAAGATTGGAAGCTATAAGAATGTTTCTTGCCTATGCAACTCACAAGAATTTTATTGTATATCAGATGGATGTAAAAAGTGCATTCCTAAATGGGTTATTGGAAGAAGAAGTGTATGTTGAACAACCTCCAGGATTTGAGCAGAAGACTCTTGGAGATAAGGTATACAAACTCAAGAAAGCTCTGTAAGGATTGAAACAAGCACCCAGAGCATGGTATGATACTTTGTCACAATTCCTAACTGAGAATGGATTCACAAAAGGAAAAGTAGATAGAACACTTTTCAGAATTCAAGACAAGAAGAGCATACTGCTTGTTCAAATATATGTGGATGACATCATTTTTGGATCCACAAACAAAGAGCTATGTGAAAAATTTTCAAACCTCATGCAAAGCAAATTTGAAATGAGCATGATGGGAGAGCTTACATTCTTCCTTGGACTCCAAGTAAAACAGCTGGAGGATGGAACCTTCATAAGTCAAACAAAATACACCAGAGATTTAATGAAGAAATTTGGTATGGAGGAGAAGTCCTCTGTGAAAATACCAATGAATACATCAGTCAAAATGGACATGGATGCAGATGGCAAACCTGTAGATCAAACAAGATACAGATCACTTATTGGATCATTGCTTTATCTCACGGCAAGCGGGCCGGACATCACCTTTCTTTGTAGGTGTATGTGCGAGATTTCAATCTGCTCCAAAAGAGAGCCATATGATGCAACTAAGAGGATTTTGAGATATTTGAAAGGAAGCCAAGAAGTTGGCTTATGGTATCCAAAGGAAGGTGGATTCAAGCTAATTGGCTATTCAGACTACGACTATCTTTGGATGCGAGTTGACAGGAAGAGCACTTCAGGCACATGTCAAATGCTTGAAATAGGCTAATTTCCTGGTTCAAAGCCAAAAAGCAAAATCAATAGCCACCTCTACAAAAGCGAGAATACATAGTTGCGGGGCAAATTGTTGTTGTGCCCAAATCCTTTGGATGAGGCGAAAATTGAGAGACTATGAAGTTGAAGAAAAGGAAACTCCAATCATGTGTGATAACACAAGTGCAATTGCAATCACTCGAGAATCGTGTTGC
Source organism: Rehmannia glutinosa (assembly GCA_016081115.2). Classification (NCBI taxonomy): domain Eukaryota; kingdom Viridiplantae; phylum Streptophyta; class Magnoliopsida; order Lamiales; family Orobanchaceae; genus Rehmannia; species Rehmannia glutinosa. Next base: position 76,596 of record JABTTQ020000240.1, read on the forward strand.
ACTCAAGAACAAAGCATATCGATGTCGATATCACTTCATAAGAGATCATGTTGAAAAGAAGGACATCATCTTGGAATATATCTCAACCGATAAACGGTTGGCGACATATTCACAAAACCATTATGTGAATCAAGATTTGAAGAACTCAAGCATGAGTTAGGGTTAATTGAGTGGTGACACTCGAGAAGACTCAAAGAAAAGAAATGAAACACAAAAAGAGAAAAAGGACTTAATTCTCAAAATCGGCTAAATGAATCGGCCATGTCGGAAGAACTGACTATCTTGAATTAGCTAACAAATTTGAGTCAGCTGAAGAAGCTGCGACGAGAATAGTTAAATCGGCTAAGGGAGAAGTTGAGTCATTTATGAGCAAAGTGACAAAAACGCGATCGTTTTTACTAAGCGGGAATGTTTTTAAGAATGACGTCAAAGATAATGATGATGTATACTGAGACAAAAAAGCGCATACCAAGCTTATGATTGGATATAAATGTTGCCGCATTAAATTCGAGACATTAAATGCTAATCGGCGTGCAAAATCTAAGCCGTTGATTTCGATCACATTTCAAAAACCACCCGCACGTCCTTTCAGAAACCATACTTAAACCATTTTCAACTGTTTTCTCTCACATATTACCAAAACGCGTTTCATTTCTATCTCGGAAGCAAAAGGCAAAACTCTCTCAAAACCGTATCAATATTCAAATCAACTTCCAAGGTTCTTTTCGTGAAAAATCTTGAAAAATGGCACCAACTTATGATTTCGTCAAGCTAGGGAAGCAAATCCACACCGGGTCTACAGTGGATTTTGAGGAATGGTCAAATAGGGGTCGATGACGCCCTCATAAAGAAAATCTGAAAAGCTCGAAACGTCCGGCTGAAACCATTTTCGACGATGGAGTTCTCGATGACCTATGTGGAAGAGGTCGCGAGTTCTACGCCAACGCCGAGATTCACGATGAGGGATTAAATCCCTGTTCACGGGAAGGAGTTCATCATCTCGCCGAGGATCAGGGAGAACACGCTCACTACCGGCGGAAGGAGCACGAGAAATCAATGAAGGCGCGTAGACTTGGGCTGCCGCTTGGAAGGAAGTCGCCAAGACCGACTATCTTTGAAAAAGATAGTCTACATGACTAAAAAGGGGTCTTTGAAGGAGGACTACCACAAAGCTGTTGGACATAGTTGCTAAATGCATAGACATCAAATTTGGACTTTGACCAACTGTCTAAAGCAAAACCGATCGTAATGGCTGCGATCATTGAAGAAAAGCAAGTAAGTGGCTGAGTTTGTATACAACAGACTACGCCAAAATGTAGGAACAAATCCTTCAAGGAGAATGGTGCATTTGGAGGATCCTGGGATATGGCCTGGTGATTGGCGGTGATGGAGTGAAAGGAGTTCCTCTTCGACATGGAAAGGCGTTCCATGTAAACAAGAGGATGTTCGAGATCAAACCTCTCGGCGCGCTGAGAAGAGAGCCCACTCCAAGAGAGCTGGTACAAGTGAGGGGGAATCGGTGACCACGAAGATACATCTGTTTCCTCTCCACCAAAGAAGAAAAGCCCCCTGCCGTTGCTAAAGAACTGTTGCCCCTGACTAAGAAAAACAAATCTGCTCCCGCCCCTGTGCCCAGTCCTTTGCCCCCAGCAGCCGTGTCTCTGCCTGCCAAAGAAGAAGTAGTGGCCGAGAAGGAACCTCAAATACCTTCTCCGGTCGTCAAAAGAGGAGAACTAATAAGCCAAGATGGCTGCTCCTCGAAGAAAAACACAAAGACGGCCCGCCCCGCCAAGGACTCGAGAAGACACTCTCTCCGAACCGGAAATCCCTGCAGTACGAACTAAAGAGACGACGAAGAATCATCAAGCGCTCCGAGCTTGAGAAGAAACCTGAGTCGGCCACTCATTTGGAGCAAATACCGGAAATTCTTTGAAGAAGTAGAGTCCCAGATATTATTGATGAAACGCCAAGTCTTTGAAAGCGTCGTGACAGAGGCAAATCGAAGACCGATTGTAGTTCGAGCAATTTGAGACACAAGAAGAAGGCGACGAGAGATGATGATGTGATGATCCTACCCCCACTTTATCCGGACATCCAAAATCGTCTGCGAGAGTGGAGGAAATGGAAATTGAGTCGATCCAGGAACAGTTCCAATGGCACGAGTTTATCGAAGAAGAAGAGGAAGCGATGAACTTTCTTGGAGTGACCTTGGCTGTGGTCCAAGCATTGGATGAAGAAAGCGCACGAATATCTTGCGGATCTTCAAGGACAAGGAGAAGGAGAGAGAGCAGAGGAAGCCGAGGCACGTGAGAAGGCCAAGATCGCCCTATCACCGGCACCTAAGAACACACATTATCTCCTTGACGTCTTATCGAGATAGTGATGAGGATGCGGACCTGCTTTTGCTACCACGAGAAGAGTTGCAAATGCGCAAGCAATGCACGAATCCGAATTCTTCATGAGAAAAGAATGATGGAGGGACCAAGAGAGTCCTCCACAACACAGTGGAGTTGGACCCAATGGGAGTGATGCAACATATTGCCACGATTGTGGCTGCCACCACTTCCCGACTTACTCGGAAGAAGGAATTAAGGAAATGGCGATGAAACTGGGTTAGTGGGGACCCCAGTCAAGCCAACCCCTAATGAAGGTGTCTTACCACCCGCCCTAGCAGTTGAACACTCGAGAAAACAGCCGGGAGTTTGGAGACGAGTGACCCCATTTCAAGTCACTCGGGTGGTGCGCCGATGAGGGGAAACTCCTCCCGCTGCGGCAAGGTCGGAGGATCTTTGCAGATGACTCCACAACGAATCTAGGAGGCGAAGTGGAGAAAGTACAAAATACATAGCAAGTTGCCATCAAAAAGCTCGAGGCAGTTGAGACTGCCTCATCTCGAGGTGCCAACCGCTTTGAAGGCTAAATGGCGCCGATGCAATCGAGGCACTGAGGAAGGAATGTACGGGAGTTAACACTGGCGATGAAAGTGCAATCCATGGGGTTGAGACTCCAATGGATGCCACCACGAGAAGACCCTAAGACAGTGACACACCGTCGAAAGGGAGGTCCAGAGCCTCGCATTGCAGATTGAGGCTGCGAGGAGGTAATGAAGGCCAACGGGAGGTTGAGACTTCCGGGGTAAAGAAGTCAAGTAGAGAACATCCCCCCCGCCATCATTGATCCATCGAATAGGAGATTAGCGCACTTCACGACTCCCGGGGATAATCCTGGTGTAACCTTTCTCGGGATCGGAAGAAGACGATGAAGGCCGAGTCATCCCCCGTGGTCGATCCAAAAGACTCGGCCTAAGGATGTTCCAACCACGATCAAGTCGACCTCAAGACTACTCGTCAAACTTTCAATTTTGATGATGAGCCACCCATGGAAATCTCATCATCGTTCGATGATGCTCGATAAGGCCGAGGACGATCAACTCAATTGGAAAAACCAATCGAGACCGAGGCTTTGTTGAGACAGTGAGGCTCGGCCATTGGTCAACTTCACAACAGACCCAGTGAAACAGAGTCCCATCGCGCAGGCTCCCAAGCCGCAGCGGAGTTCGACGCCACAAGGAACTTCGCGCCCCTCTCATCATTGAACAAATCCCGAGTTGGCCATGATGATTCCTTTGTAGAATCATTTCCTTTCTCTCGGAGGTATCCGACCTCCCTGAAGAGTCGAGAAAAGAGATCTTGCGCGCTTCCACAGACCATATCCTCGTCATTCCACCGATACCATCGTTCGGTGACTATGATTTTGATGGTTGCTTGGCCATCACCGCAACAGAGAAACAATTTGAAGTTCGGGAGGTGTTCAAAGCATTATTTGCGAAATTGAACGGATGGAGAGGCACCAGGCCTCGATGGACATGAGATGGATAATGAGAGATGCCAACCTACTGGCGACTTGAGAGGCATCATAGTTAGAATTCGGGAGTGGTGGCAACAAAGAACAAACAATGCGCGTGGAACAAGCTAGATATATCGAACATTGTTCAACAAGATCTTTGATGCGGAGAGCCGAGAACGCCGATGCAAAGACGAAATTGAGAGAACACATTGAGCACATGCATGAAGCTCACACCGCCGAGATAAAGCTGCTGCGTGAGCAAAATAAGAGTGATCTCCCGCATCCGGAAGCAAACATGGATAGAAAATTCAGCCTTCTCATGGGTGAGATGAAGCTAATTTTAGCAGAGTCCAACGCTACTCGCTCGAACTTCGCGCCGCATACTCGCAGCAGACTCGGCAGAACTCGGCTATCGTGAGGCTCGACTTCCGCTTGCCAAGTATGTTTCAGGGTTCCTCTCTCCTTTGATGATGCCAAAAAGGGGAAGAAGAATACCTAAAAGCACCAAGAGTTCGATGTTGAGAAGGAAGGAAGGAGCATTTGCAAAGGAAAGACAGTGAGGAAGTGTCAAAACAAAAGAAAGGAAAGTCTGTTGGGGAAGAATCGAGAGATGTGACCTTAATGATTGCACAAACCCCCAACAAGGTCTTGTCACGGTGATATTATCGTGACAAACTCCCAGTGACTCGCCACTCCAACACTGCCGCATCTATGGTGAAAAGAGAAAAACAGATTGAAGCGGATGGATGGAGGAAGTGGAAGGAAGGTTGAATGCCCGAGTTATGGACATCTTGAAACAACATGGAGGCATTCCAAGCGAGAGACACTTATGCCATCTCGGATGTCGGGACCGAGCCAAGATCGAGTTGATGAATTTAAAATGCTCGCATCGAAGGATACTTCGCAAACATGTCTATGGCTCAAGCCTCGGGACTTGTACTAGGAAAAGGGTCTCACGTTATGTGAAGGAGACGACTAGACTACCCGGCCGATCACTCTGCTTTGGTCACTCCGTGATCACTGAGTGGAAAGAAGAAGACCCCAAAGTACAATATACGCCCGAGAGGAAGAGGAAAAGCGATGGTGGAGGAAGAGGTTTGGACCAGTCTCTACCCAAAAACATTGAGTACATAGATCCAGGCAAGAAAGGAGGGATCTACTAGGCGAAGTCTTGACCAAGTAGCCAACTGCAAGTGGCTAAAAACAATCTTTGAGTATGTGAAAAGAATCGAAGAAGAAAATAAAAGACAAACTCATCTATGGGAGGAGAGACAAAAGAGATTAAGAAGAGATGAAGTGCCCGGAAGGCATATGAAAAGAAAGAAGAAGAAGGCTACTGTAGATGAGAAAAAAAAAGAAGAAGATCGGAAGATGGCGAAGAAGATGAAAGAAGGAGCGGAAGGAGATGAAGTGTTGTTGTCCAACCCTTCATGTATTTTACTATGTAAATACATACTATGTAAGTCTTCGTAATAAATCAGTAAATTCTCTTTTTTTTGCGTAGACATAAATGTTTGCTTTGATACACCTTGTAAAATGCTTGATTTGTGTAAAAGAACAAGAATGTTATGATCAATAAAAGGATTGATTCTACGCATACATTCTCTGTGAATACACTATTTGTATGTATCTTTGCTATTTACATTTTGAATGTTTTATGTTTTGGCATCATCAAAAAGGGGGAAATTGTTGGGAAATTTATTGTTTAGATTTTGATGAATGCCATGTAAAACTTAGAATAGGAAGTTGGCACCCCATTTTTGTTGTAAAGCGCATTGTAATAAATAGAATTGGGTCAAAGTGAGTTAAGTCACTATGCCCAAACATGTAAGAAGACAACTGGAGACTTGAAGGAAGACTCATTGCGAGACAATTTGAGTATGGCAAAGAAAGAAGACGGGAACTCGATGAAGGTGCGGTGAGATACAGCTGAGTAAAGTATCAGTCAAGTCAACTCAAGATAGCCAAGTCTCAAGTTAAAGTGACAGAAGAGTCATCCAATGATTGGAAGCTAACTCTAAGTCACACTGGGGAAAGCAAGGAAATGCGATCAAGTCGAGATAATCGAAAGAGATCCGTTGAAGCGAGTAAATCAAGAGAATTACTTAAACAAGTAATACCTCCATGCTACCTTTCTCGAAGTGCTCGATCCCGAGGAAGCGTGCAAGAGGAATAAACAATGGGAAACACCGCACCGTGTCGAACTACGAAAAAGTCAAGAACAATTCATACGAGGAAGTGGCAATTCCAAGGATCGCAACAAGACAAGCCAACGACCACAAGTGACTTTCAAAAATAAGCTATCTCTTCAACGGGCAGATTTTTGAAAGATCACTATAAAAGGCGAGGAATGACTACGCGAGACAAGGTTACCAAGGTTACCTGAACCACGAACATTCAAACAAATATTTGAACTGTAACCTAAGATATTCTCAAATCATTCAAGATTAATCCTCAAGCCTACATTACGAAGAAAATCAATCCAACACTCACCTGTGAAGGAAAGATAACTTCAATCAGTTGAAGAGGAAATTGTTGAAGAATCAATGGGTCTACATTCCACGAAGGATTGTAGGAAGGTTCAAGGTCGAACAAGTCTCGAGCTTTTGGAGGGCTTCGTGATCAAATCCTAAAAGCTTGAGCAAGTGAGTTGTAGTAGCAAGTGTTAGGATTTGGTCCAAAGATCCCGCCTTTGCAATGGGCTTTAAAAGAGCGAGGCGCGGCCCGCGATTCGAACTCGTGATTTGGATTGCATAGTTAAAGGATAGCTTAAAAGATATGATTTGGACTACCTATACCAACAGATGCATCATCTTTTTCGGTGCCCATTACATAGAAACTACGAGGTTAAGCGTGCTTGGCCGGAGTAGACATGGGATGGGTGACCCCTGGGAAGTTTTCAAGGTGCGCATGAGTGAGGACAAAACGCGGTAGAGAAAAGACTCATGTTGGTTTGTGGGGACACGATCGTCAATCCGAGTAGCGCTAGAAGTCCAACAAGCGGTATCGAGCAGGTCACGAGTTAATTCCCTTGGAAGCACGCTGCAGATGGAGGTTGCCGGGAGCGGTGAACCGAGATCTTTGGCAGCGATGATGGAGGTAAACGGACGTAGCCGAAGGTGTAGGTTCTTTGGTGGACGGAATCGAAGGGTAGGTTGCGGATGTCCTGAATCGAGGTAAAATATTTGGAACCGAAGGTGTAGGTTCTTTGGGTGGACCGAGCCCGAAAGGGTAAGTTTGCAGGTGGCGAGGCGAATCGGCATGTTTGGGCCCGAAGGTGTAGGTTCTTTGGGTGGCGAATCGAGAGGCTTTGCGTGACGCGACACTTGAATCAAGTAGTTGGCGTTAATCGAGGATGTTTGGCGAGTAGCGGAGGTTGCCAAATCTTGGATCGAGCCGAGATCTTGGCGATCTTGGGGGGGATTGTTGGGATTTGGTCCAAAGATCGCCTGCAATGGGCTTTAAAAAAGAGCGCGAGGCGCGGCCCGCGATTCGAACTCGTGAGAGCTGGATTGCATAGTTAAAGGATAGCTTAAAGGATATGATTTGGACTACCTATACCAACAGATGCATCTTCTTTTCTCGGTGCCCATTACATAGAAACTACGAGGTTAAGCGTCTTGGCGCGGAGTAGACATGGGATGGGTGACCCCGGGAAGTTTTCAAGGTGCGCATGAGTGAAGACAAAACGCGGCTAGAAAAAGACTCATGTTGGTTTGTGGGGACGATCAATCCAGAAAGTAGCGCTAGATGTCCAACGCAAAGCGCAACCGCCTGTGAAGAAGAAAGGTTCGAGTCGGACGAGAAGCCATTTGAGTGACAAGGCATCTCGGGATCGAGTCCCAAAGGATCAAGTCATTTGTGTGATCAAGACATGTATCCTGACGGGCTGTTACCACTCTGTATCTTGATCAATACTTAGTGGATTCCTCCGGGAGTTGGAGAAGGGAGGAGTACAAGAATTACCCCATCTTCGAACCTCTATAAAAGCTTATCGTGACATTTACATTTCAAAGACTTTAATTCCTGCATCATCTTATTTGTTTAATTTCATGACATATTTGCTATCCAACTGATAATCTCTAAGTACTAAAACCCAGTATTAAATCATTACTAAATCAAACTTAAGGGTGTTAAGTCTTTTGATAAAACAAACAATAGTTGAGCTAATTCGGTCTTAACAAATTTGAGTTATTCTATCAACGGCTCGTCGAGTGCTTTGAGTGACTAACTCTTGATTAACTAAATTGGTTGTCACCAAGGACACACGGTGTGTAGTGTCAACTCGAATTTTAAAAAAGGACCAAAAGTGAAAAATTGGTAAGGTTTATTCAACCCCCCTTCTAAACCTTACACTCACACCCCTTGGGACCTACAATACCTTCATATAATAATTTTGATTCAGTACCCATGTGACATTCATCTATTATATTGAACAATAAACGAAACATAGAATGTAATATTGTATAACATATTTAAGATCAGATAATAAGATCTCTTAAAGTATCTTTTGGTAAAACTTTTAGAAAAAGTTGTTGTAAGCTCAAAAATAAAATATTTGAATCTCATAATCCGTCAATAATTTATTCTTATAAAAATAAGATATAATATTTATATATTTTATAAATATCTTATAATAGTATTTTATATGCATATCTTCTATTCTTACTTTTCTCAAATGACAACATAGTCTCTCCCTTATGGCAACTTGTCTTAATCAAACCTGTCAACTTTGCTTGCCCTCCACCACTTTCTTTCAGAGATAACAGTTGCGCAGTTGAATATTTAGGAAAGAAACACAAGGGATAATCAATAATTTCAAGTATTTGTCTTATAGGCTCGTTAGACCCACTTTGTCATAAATTATGTTTTGTTTGGTTAAAAGAATGAGAAAAGGTAAAAAGAAGGAAAGTAGCTAGAAAGAAAAATATTATGTTAACTCCCCTTCTAGAAATAGGAAAATATGAAGGTATCTCCTTCTCCCACCATATGTTTCTATCATATTTATGACATTTAAAGTTTTAGAGCTAACACCTTAATTAGAAGATAAGATTTTCCCATACTGTGGTGTCAGGCAATCCACCTCATTTATGTTCTCATTTAAATGTTAGATTGGGTATTGTTTTGGAGTGGGTTTGGGAATAATATTTGAAGAAAATTGGAGAGTGGGTGAAAAGAAAAATGAAAGGTTCGTTTAGCAGAGATATTCCCGGCCTACTATAAATTAATATTTTCATGTGAGTTTTGTTTAATTAATATATGCGCGGCACACACACATATATATTGTTGATATAGTAATTGGAATATGTATAAAATGATATACAATACTTGAAATATATTCATGTATTTTTTATATATAAAAAATAGAGATAATTTGTAACATAGAAACACATATCAAGAGAGTATTTATAATTTTAATTGAAAGATAGCTGTTTTTTTTTATTTATTTGGTTTTTGTAATTAGACTAAACCTCAAAACAATTTTTCTTTTCTAATCAACCCTTACATTTATTTGTCCTTAGAGTCTTAATGTTAGTAGGTCATTATTGATCTCGACAAGAATGTAAACTTTTTAGTTTTTTTCATGGCTATTCTTTTGTTAAGCCGACGAATAAAACAATTTGTTGTTCAAGTGATCCATGACACATAATTTGACACCACAATTCTTGACAATGACTCGTGTGGTTAAGACACTTCAAAGAATCAAAATTTAGTAAATGTTGCATAGGATGTAGGTAACCAAGCATGTAAAAAAATGGATTATTTGAGTGATTGAGCGAAGATTCTTTGTTGTCTTCCCAAATATGTGAACGATCCGCATTCCGGTAATAAATGAAATTACACACACACAAAAAAAAAAAAAAAAAAAGAGGTACAAAGAAAGGTCTATGACAAAGAATAAGAAACAAAAATACAATATCAAAGATACAACAAAAGATTACGTCCCCCATACAGGAACTGACTGCCTTGTCTCAAACAAATTCCCACTTCTTGGGGATGGAACGTTTATTAGGGTGGGATACCCCAAAAAAAAAAAGAAATAAAAAAAGAATAAAGAAAAAAGAAAAAAAGTCAATCATGCACTACAACATAAATGGCGTTAGGCAGAATACAAATTTTCAGAAAGACTTTTTACATAAGGTATATATGTAACACATGTTTGTAACATTTTTTACATTACAATATTTATGTAACACTTTTGTAGCACTTAATCAATATGTAACGCTTATATGTAACATTTTTATATAAGTAACACTTTTTAAATATCACATTTTTTTGTTATTTCTTTTGTAACGCACATAGGTATCATTTTATTTAAAAAGCAGTCTTGGCAACACTATATTTTAATGATTGTAACACTTTTTAAGCTATATTTTAGTAACACAAAATTATATAACTATCATTAAATCATGTCAAAGATTTATTTAATTAATTGATGTCACCAAACCTAAAAATTTTAGACATCATGTACTCTGTTTTTGTTTAACTAAATTTTTGTTTTCTTTTTACAAAGTATTTTGGTTTTGCTTTTATTTTTTTATTTTTTACGAAGGTAATTAATTTCGTCGTAATACCGAAGGAAAATGCGCATGTATATATTTTATTATTGTTATTATTCACTTTTTTAATTTTTACTAACGGAGACCAATTTCATCGTTAACCTTTTATTTATTTTTTCACTTTTATAAAAAAATTACCAATGAAAATTGATGTTGTCATTAATTATTTAGGAATTTTTTCCGTCGGTATAATATTTTTTTCATTATTTATTTTATTATTTAATTTTTTACTGTTATAACTTTTTTATCTGTCGGTAAATTAATTTTATATTTTTATATATTTTTTTATTTTTACCGATTGAATATTTATCAGTCGATAAATTTATTTTATATATTTTTGATATTTTTAATTTGTTGTGTCCTTCAATATATAACATAATATGATTTTCAAACTATATGTGTGTGTATGTGTATATATATATAAAACAAAGCAAGAGTTGTAATAAGAATCAACTTAGCTTAGTGGCAAATTGTCACTTCCATACATAACAGGTTATATGTTCGAATCTACTTGTTGGCAAAAAATAGTGAAGTGCTACAAAAAAAGTGTCACATAAGCAAGTATTTTTTTTAAGTGTTACAAATATAAAAAGTGTTACATAAGATTCATATGTAACACTTTAGAAATATTGCTTCAAAGTGTTACCAATAGAAAACTTAATGTAACACTTAGAAAAAGTGTTACTAAAAGCTAATAAAAGTGATACATTAGACTATAGGTAGCACGGGCAAGTGCAGCACCATAAAAGTGCTACCTATTGTCTATAGTAACATTTTATGGCCATTAGGTAACATTTTTTGAGTGTTACATAATATCATTTATGTTGTAGTGATGTTTGGTATGGTAGTTCTAATATAAATCCACTATATATATACTAAAAGAAAAAACAAAGTTGATGCATGTCATAACCTTATTAATTTTGACATGTGTTGATGTGAATCAAGTTTCGAAGGATCCGGGCGAGTTCTTGAAGACTATGTAATTGAGTTCTTGTATTTGTTTATCATAGATTAGGTGTTTATTTTCGTTGTTTTGAGTCATTTGGGTGGCCAAATTGATGTTAGAGTCCCAGTATATTGAGTCTAGAGTCATGTTAGTTAATCATGTGTTGAAAGAAAGCATTGACGATCGAACAACAAGAGGTTGCATTCAAAAATGTCCAATCGCGTCAATAGTTTTTAGCACTGGCATGATTTGGTATTTTGGCCATAACTTCCACTACAAAATTGATAGTGAGCTAATTCAAGATGCTATGGAAAGCTAAGAGAAAGTGCTACAACTTTTATGAAGACCTCATGAGCTAATTCGGATGGAAATGGACAAAACAGAGGCCAACACGGCCTAGCCGTGTTCGGAGACATGGCCGTGCTCGCATACGCATCAAAAAAGAAATGGGGCACAGATGGGAACACGGCCTGGCCGTGTTCAGCGAGCGCATTTTAGGATTTTATGCTATTTTGTTTCCTTTTTCGATTTTTAGTTGTTTCTAGTTGGTTTAGGGTTTGTTTTGAGTTGCTATATAAAGGCAAACAACATTTATTTTTCAGAACAACTTTTGATATTGAATATTGAATCGAGATTTTCTCTTCCACACTTTGGGTTTTCCAAGAGCTTCAAGATTGTTCATCTTGTTGCGAATCCTGACTTATCAAACAAACTTTCGCATTTGTTTGTGGCGTCTACGTATACCAATGTTCTTGTTTTTCTAAGCAACGGGTCGAGGTTTCCACCATCTTTAACCGAACTAGTGAAGATCTTGGGTTAACAACATATTGTTGTTTGGGTTGTATGCACGTCGTTGCTACAGTTCACATCAGTTGGTATCAAAGCCATCTAGCAAGGTTAAATATATACTTGTTTCTTTAATCCTTGTTATTTTCCAGAATTTCTTATAAACTCTAGTTCTTCAAGGGTACAAAAAAAAGAAGAGAAATTCGAAATTTGCACAGAAAAATCAACACGTAAAGAATCGTAATAATGCGTGCACAAAAATAAATTCGGAAATTCAAAAATTCTGGAAATTGGTATTTATAAACCCTAGTGTTCAAATTCATCTTATTGAGATCCGTTGTTAGCTTGGTAATTGTCTTGGTTTATTGGGGCGTGCTTGCAATTGACTGATTGGTCTATAATCGTAACAAGTGCGGGTACTTGGAAATTGTGAGTTGAGTGAAACACAAGTGTATACACGTGAGGGAGTGAATCAACCATGTCCGAGAAAAACCGTCAACCGTTGGATTTTGGTAATAAGTTGAATATGGAGGCACTTTCAAGTCTCATGAAGAAAGTGATAATCGAGATGTATGGGGATCCCAATGAGGCGCCGAAAATAGAGGAGCATGTTACTAGAGCACGGAGGCCTAGGAGGTTGGAACTGGAGGAATGGGCAGATGAGATGGATGGTTTTATTTCCGAAAGGGAGCAAACAATCCGGGCAGAGTTCGGCATGGAAATAGAGGTGATAGGGGACGGGAGGATGGCAATTTGAGTAACATCAAAATGCAAATTCCATCATTCCAGGAAGTGATCCGAATGCCTATCTGGATTGGGAGAGGAAAATCGAGAATGTGTTTGAATGCCAGAATTACTCCGAATTGAAAAACGTGAAACTGGCATCAACTGAATTCTCGGACTATGCAATTATTTGGTGGGATCAATTAATGGTCTCGAGGTGGAGAAGCGGCGAGCGGCCCATTTCCACATGGGAGGAGATGAATAATCTTCTGCTCAAAACCTGGAGGTTGTTCAACATAGACTTCTTCCTCTAACAGTCCATTTAAGAATGCGCTTTTCACATCCATCTGATATACAGTGAAGTTCTTGTATGCAGCAAAGGCAAGAAACATCCTTATTGCTTCTAATCTTGCAACAGGAGCAAAGGTTTCATCAAAATCTATTCTCTCTTCTTGGCAATACCCTTTGGCTACCAATCTTGCCTTGTTTCTTACCACAGATCCTTCCTCATTCATCTTGTTTCTGAAAATCCATTTTGTGCCAATAACATTCTGATGGGTTGGTCTCTGCACCAATTCTCATACTTTATTCCTTTCAAACTGATTCAGCTCTTCTTGCATGGCTTGAATCCAATGTGTGTCATCCAATGCTTGAGACACATCTTTTGGCTCTATTTGGGAAATAAAGCAAGTAAACATTGCTTCTTGCTGAGCTCTGGATCTGGTTCTTACACCATCTCTAACATCTCTAATAACTAATTATGGTGGATGGTCTCTCAGCCATCTCACATCAGGTTGAAGTAAGTCAGCTGGGTTCAGCTGTCTTGCAGTTGTGTTGTCTTGAGCAGCTCTTTCATCATCATTGTTTGTAGACTTTCAGTGTCTTTGAGATTGACTATCTCATCTTCATCTTGGTTGATTACTCTTACTTCATCTTCAACATAAGGACTCTTCTGCATAGTTGGCTGATTCAGCTTAACAGCTAACTCTTCAATGTCTTCTCCATTCACATTAGGTTCATCAAAAACCACATGAATAGACTCTTCTATGTCCATAGTCCTCTTGTTCAGCACTCTATAGGCTTTGTTCTCAGCTGAGTATCCCAAAAAGATACATTCATCAGCTTTAGCATCAAAAGCCTTTAAATTATCTTTGCCATTGTTGTGAATAAAGCATTTACATCCAAATATTCTGAAATATGCAACATTTGGCTTTCTCCCTGTCCATATCTCATAGGGAGTCTTTGTCAATTGCCTGTTTATCATGCATCTATTTTGAGTATAGCATATATTAGGCAATCCAGCTTCAGCTAACATGGTTCTTGCAGCTTCCATGAGAGTTTTGTTCCTTCTTTCAGCTACTCCATTCTGCTGTGGAGTTCTTGCTGCAGATAACTCATGAGCAATACCATTTTCAACATAGTACTGAGTTATTATCCCATTGACAAACTCAGTTCCTCTATCAGATCTTATCTTTATAATGGTTTGGCTCTTTTCATTTTGAACTCTTTTCATCAGCTGAGGCAGCTTCCGCAAGGTTTCCTTCTTTTTGCACATGAAGATTGTCCATGTATATCTTGAATAATCATCTACCACTACTACGGTGTATTTCTTTCCACTTATGATGGCTGGTTCAACAGGACCAAATAAATCCATATGCAACAGATGCAATATCCTTGTTGAAGAAGGACTAGGCTTCTCCTTGAATGAAGATTTGATTTGCTTTCCCATCTGGCATGCATCACATACACTTTCCTTCTTGTACATTGAGTTTGGCAATCCTTCCACAAGATGACTCCTTGCAAGCTTGTTGATTGTCTTGAAGTTCAGATGACTCAGCTTCTTGTGCCACACTAACTTGATTCGGCTGTGCTCTTTGCTAACAAACAGGTGCTTGGTGTGGCAGTAGACTAGTTTACCACATACATATTCTTCTGTCTTGATCCTTGCACCACTATTTCATTTGTTTCAGTATCTTTAATCTGGCACACTCCCATATTGAATCCAACATTGTAGCCCTTGTCACAGAGTTAGCTGATACTTAACAGGTTGAAGTTGAGGCCTTCAACATATGCAACATCTGTGATTTCCAATCCATTCTTCTTGATGGATCCAGTTCCTTTTATTTCCCCTGGAGCTTCATTTCCTCTAAATATGACTTTTGCACCTCTAATCTCCTTGAATGTTGACTGATTTTTCTTGTTTCTGTCGTATATGTCCGGAACGACCACTATCCATGTACCAGGTTCCTTGGCACTCAGCTGTTCCTTGAACCTGCAATCAAGAAAATTAGTTTTTAGGTACCCATACTTGCCTGGGTCCTTAGGGGTTAGTGTTGTAAGATGATCCAACCAACCTATAGCCAAATGATTTGACTCTAAGAGGTCGCCATCTATCTATGCCATAATTATAATTCGCTTTGGCAAATTGCTTGGGGGATTTAGGTTCATATAGCTGTCTCTTTGGTCTGTATGCCTGTGTGTGTGTTTTAGCAATTGCTTTCTTTGGGTAGTTGTGATATTTCTGAGTGTAGTGCCTGGGTGCATATGTGTGCTGATACTAGCTCTTTTGCCTTTGGAATGACCTTTCTTTGAGGTCAGGTCTTTGCCATCTAGTGCTTGTATTCCATTGGTCTTTCTTTGATTTTTCACATTATTCCAATCAGCTTGGCTTGGGTAGTTTCTACCATTCCCATCATATGTGTTTTTTTGATAAAACTTTTGGGGTTTTTGGTAGCTCTGTTTATTCTTCATAGAGTATTTTCTATTTGGAGTTTGCTGAGGAACTCTGCTGGATTTCTTCTCATCTGTCCTTTCCCTTTATATCCAAGGCCAGTTTGTTTGTGATTGTGCTTTGGAATGAATGTGGGTGCAATATTTGGTATTTTGGGTTTTTGAGATGCTTCATTACTCGAAGATCCTTTTTCTAAAATCACTCTAGGAGTTTGACTGTGCACAAAGGAATTGAATCCTATGCCTGTCTTATCTCCACATTCTTTTTGACTAATGATAAGGTCATCCAATGATTTGGATGCCTTTGTAAATGAGGCAATTACATTTTTAAGATCATTTTCTCTCTTTTCTATAGCAGCTATCTCTGCTATTAGTTTGGCATTCTCAGTCTTCAGCTCTTTGTTCTCATCAGCTATGTGACTTAGAGTACTCAGCTCCTTAGTCACCTGTGAGTTTTGGCTTTTGAGCTAGCTGTTTTCCTCATTTATAAGTGTGTGTGAGGATTTTATGTGCTCAAAGTCTTTCATCATTTTGCCTAATGAATCATAAAGATCAGTGGGTGATGAAGTGTGTGTGTCACAATCACTTGAATCTGAATGAGATGAGTTAAAGTGTACCTCATCTTCTTGGTCTGGTTGATCTTGTTCTTTAGCCATAAGACAAATCATTGCTTCTTCTTCAGAATCACTTGAGTAGTCAGCTTCACTACTCTCTGAGTCTGCTACCTCTTTAGACATTGTCTCAGCAGTCTCAGCAGCCAACATGGCTTTCTTCTTTTCTTGTCTTCTTTCTCTGAAGACTTTTCTTTCTTCCTTATTTCTGTACTTGTTGACTGGTGGATAGGAACAATCAACTGCAAAGTGTCCTGGTTGTCTGCAATTCCAACACAGGTTCTCAGCTCTTTAGTCAGTTCTCTTTGTTCTTGGGTTATCAGCTCTATGATAGTCAACTCTTTGATGCTCAGCTCTCTTGGGTGGCCTGTCTTCCCTTGATTTAGAGAGTGTTGAATGTCTCCTGGAGGTTTCACCCTTATTTCTCTTATAGTTCTTATTAAAGAACTTGTTGAATCTTTTGACCATTAGGGCAATCTCCTCCTGGTCTATGGCTTCCTTGACTTCAGCTCTCTTTCCATCCTTGACTATAAGTGCAGTTGTCTTAGGTACAACTATCTCCTCTTGCTCTTTTCTTCTCGGCTCAAACTCATAGGCTTTGAGATCTGAGAATAGCTCATGATTGGATGTTGTTGTGAGGTTCATTGAATGTCTCAGGGCCATGACCTTCATTTCCCATTCATCTGGAAGGCTTCTCAGAATCTTCATACACATTTCCTTTTGTGTATATTCTTTCCTAAGTGCTGATAGCTCATTTGTGATTTCAGTGAATCTGGCATCCAGCTGATCCAAGGTTTCACCTGCAAGCATTTTAAAAATTTCAAATTTTTGTACAGCAATAGACAATTTATTTTCTTTAATTTTATCAGATCCTTCACAAATTAAAGTTAGTTTATCCCAGATTTCCTTTGCAGATTTGCAAGATTTGACTTTATTGAACATTGCTTTGTCCGAAGTCTTGTAGAGTATGTCCTTGGCCACATTGTCCAAGTTGTATCTCTTTCTGTCATCGTTAGTCCACTCAGTCCTTGGCTTTTCAACCATGGCTGGTCTTTCTTCATCTGCTTCTGCTACTACAAATTTGCTATTCTTTTTGTGTTCACCTTAAGTATTTGCAGTGGCCCATCCTCTATCACTAGCCACATTTCATCATGTAAAGCAGATAGATGAGCCTGCATACAAATTTTCCACTCATCAAATTCCTCAACAGTGAACATAGGAATGCGTGTCAAATTTGCTTCCATGATAACAACTTTGCTAAAATGAAAGATTTTGAAAATGCAAATGTTAAAAATCTTTTAGAAAAGATAGAGATCTAGTTCAGTAACCAGTGCGAAAGTCTCAATGAACCAACCGCTCTGATACCACTTGTAGGTCCCAAGAGGTGTGAGTAAGGTTTAGAAGGGGGGTTGAATAAACCTTACCAAATTTTCGATTTAGTCCTTTTAAAGAAATTACAGAGTTAACACAAACAGCTAAGTCCTTGAGGGACAACTAAGTTGGTTATTCAAATAGAGTTAGCCACTCACAGATTTCGATAGAGTTTGTTGATAGAATAACTCAGTTGTTTAACCTGAACCTTAACTTGGTTGTGTTGGTTTTATCAGCAGAAGACTTAACACCTTTTGATTTGTTTTAAACTTGTTTTAACACTTGATTTTAGCACTTGGTTATTAATCAGTTTGGATAGCAAATAAGTTTATCAAAGTGGATATAAGGTAGATATGCAGAAATATAAATGTGCTGAAAAATAAATGACACTGATTGATTTTTATAGAGGTTCGAAGATGGGGTAATTCTTCTAATCCTCTCTTCTCCAACTCTGGAGGAGTCCACTAAGTAATGAGATCAATTTCTGAGTGGTGAACGTCAGAGAGACATCCTTGGTCACACACGGTGCTTCTCGTCAACTCGGCTTCTTCACAGGCAAATGTCTTGCTACTTGACTCACTTTCTCAAGCTATTGGATTTGATCACGAAGCCCTCCAATAACTTGATCTTGGTTCGACCTTGAACCTTCCTACAATCCTCCTTGTAAAGTAGACCCCTTTTGATTCTTCAAAAGTTTCCTCTTCAATAGTTTGAAGTTGTCTTTCCTTCATGACTTTGTGTTGGATTGATTTCCTTCGAGTTTCAGGCTTGAGGATTTGCTTGAATATCTTTGAGAATATTTGCAGGTTTACAGCTTAAATATTGCTTGCTTGTTCGTGGTTTAGGTAACCTTTTCTCAATGAGTTTCTTCAGCCTTTTATAGTGAACTTTCAAAACTCTGCCCGTTGAAGAGATATGCTGATTTTCAAAAGACACTTGTGTTCGTTGGCTTGTCTTTTCTTGGTCTTCAATATTGAGATGTAGACCTTTCCTCGTATTAAATGAATGTTCAACTTTCCAGGTTCTGTCACGAGGTGCAGTGCTTCCCATTGGTTTATTCCTTTTGCACACTTCTGGGACAAACACTTTAAGACCTGGCATCATGGATTTAAGCAATGTTCTTGAATTCTGTGCAACAGATTCATTTCAGTCAACTCATCTTGGTTGCTGCTTATTTCCCCAGGTGACTTGAGTCTGCTCCAATCAATTAAAGACTCATCTGTCACTTTCAACTTATGACTTGCTTCTTGAGATGAATTTGACTAACACTTCACACAGTTGTTCCTCAGCTGATACATCTTCAGTCAAGTTCTTGATCTCCCTTCTTGGCCATACTCAGCTGCTCCACAGCGGAGTTTTCACTTCAGTCTTCAGTTGACTTCTTGTATTTCCAAGCATAACTGACTTGACTCAGCTTTTCTAGCCCTATCTATTATAATGAAAATTACAAGGAACATGGGGTACCAACTTTCTATTTTAAGTTTTACATGGCATTCATCAAAATCTATAAAATAAATTTTCCAACAGCAACGAAAATAGAATTGAGACATCGGTTGTATTCACATACGAAGTCACGAAATTTTGGTGAACTTGCATGCTTAATTGACAAATAAACATATTTATATTTTTGCAAATTACTTAAAATCATGTAATATTTGAAATCTCCTAAGGCATTAATATCACTTGTAAAATTCAAATAGTTATTCTTGTGCAGTGGTTTTCAGTTTGTTTAAAGACAAGCAACAATTCAAGTTTGGGAGTATTTGTTAAGTTGTATTTTTTCCAACAAATTAAGTAGCATATAGACTTAGAAATTGTGTTGTTTATAAATACATTGAGCCAAAATTATTGTTGAAATTGTATATCGAGTTGTAATAGGTATCAAAGAATCAAGAAACAAACAAAAAATAGGAAAAAATGAGTCACCCCGGTACATGAACTGAAGAAAAATCAAGAGAAACGGTACCGCAAAGTGTACCACGGTACAAAACAATCATGTATCGTGGTACACCCCCAAATTGACACTTGTACCACAGTAAAGGAGCTTGTACCATGGTACAGAGTTAATTTTTCATTGTGTACCACGGTGCATTGTTTTTGTGCCGCGTTTCAACCTAATTTCACCTGATTGCTACCGCGATACACTCAACACATACTGCGGTACCTATATAATATATTTGAGCAATAATTCAATTTTACACGGGTTAAAATCACGAAAAGATTATTTAACAATGGAGAAAAGTTATTCAGCTGAAAGAGAAGAAGAAGACAACAAATTACACATTAAAAGAAAGAATAGTGGAAGACATTTGATGATGGACAGTAAGGAGACCCATTTGCTTGACAGTAAACCCTTATCAGTTGAACGAAATCTTCTACTATAAATAGCCTGCAGTTCAGCCGATTGATCACACCTCCACAACGGAGAATACCTTTAGTTCTCAGAAATTTTTCTTTCAGTTTTTATAGTTTTTAGTTTTCAACGATTTGCACGGTTCTGCACATTTGCTCAGCAGCAGTTGATAGGAAGGATAGCAAGGGACAAGAGCTTACAACAAGAAGCTTGAGAAATCTTCCAATACGGATACAAACAAGTTTCTCTTTACCCTCTCTTTTAATTTTTGCTTGTAAATTGTAGAACATGTTTGATTATTTGTTGTTGAATTTTATGGATATCATCATGAGCTAAAATTCCATTTGTAGAGGATGATGTAACTTAATTGAATCTTATATTTTGATGCTTTCAGATAATATATTTCAGTAGTTAATTTATTTATATTGTTTGTTTTAATTACTTCTAAATTATATCAATAAGTTGGATTATTTGGTGTATACAATTATAGTTCGAGAGAATAAATTATATAACTGGCCTAAAAATAGTATAACTTCAAATTTTATATAATTGATAAATTTATGGTTTCTTTGAAATCTTTCTTATGAATTAACTGATCTTTATAAAAGTTATTTTTGTGATTTTTTTAGAGATATTGAAATCCATATTTAGATCTTTAAATCAATTACTAATCGAGAGATAGAACTAATTATTTTCTGGAATTCATGATTTATAATTACTAATGAATAATTGATAGATTAAGTTGAAAAATATAAGATAAAATTAAGTGAATCATTCCTCTGGAATTTCTTTACTATTGCCTATTTGATAAATTGTTCAAGCCAACAAATTGCTCAAACTTTGTGTTAAATTGTATTTTTGTTATTTATTATTTTTTAAACACCAAAACTCATTATTCGATTTTCTAGATAAAATTAAGCTATTTTAATTACAATACTTAGTATTTATTTAATTATCATTCCCTGTGGATACGACAACCTAATTTGTTTTACTATATTAAAACTTGACACCGTACACTTGCGGTAATATTTTCACGAACATAAACTATGCATGATTTTTTACCATGAATATATTAACTTTAAATGTTATATATGCTGAAGTTTAAAATTTTAGTTTTAAATATATAATTTTGAGGATTTTAACTTATTGCCATATGATTAATTTCACAAAAAAAAAAAAAACAATCCATTTTATATGGGTATATAATGCTAGTTCTTATTATTATATTTTTATTTATTAAGTTTTAGATCATTTTATATGGAGGTTTTGTTTGTTTCTCCCTTTTTTGACTTAAAAGTTGTAATGTATCAAAAGTTTAAAAATTTTATTTATGATAATAATTAGATATTTGGTAAGATAAGGTATGTGATCATTTGGAAGCACACGTGGCTCCTGCAAATTGGAAAGTACTACTCTGTTGCAGACATGGGCAGTTTGAAAACAATATGCTTGCGAATATTCAACAAACATATACTGCGTACTCGATGTCATTATCAACATTTAAAGGTTCAATTACCAAAATATAAATCTCATCCATTTATGCATATTTTTTTCCTTCTATATATATATTTTGATATTATATAAAACTAGTATATCGCTTCTGCGACGCACAGAGTAATATAATGAAATGTTGTATAATTTTGATATTAAAAAATTAATATATTACAGGAATGGTAATGGGGCGGAGCGGAGGAGGGGGCAGGTATCTCAAAACCCAAACTCGCTATGTCCTTTGAAGAGTGAAGGAGCTGCAGGTTGACAGGTCTTGACCCGAACAAAATAATGTAAGATTTATTAAATAATAATTATTTTGTTAAATATTCAAGAATAAATTAAAAATTTAGAAAATGAGAAAAAAGAAAAAACAATTGATAGGGGGAAGGAGATGCAGGTTGACAGGTCTCGACCTGAACAAAATATATAATATTTATTAAATAATAATTATTATGTAAAATATCCAAGAATAAATTAAAAATTTAGAAAATTAGAAAAAGAAAGAAAATAAATTGATTATATATTTGAGACAAGTGTACACCTATTAAAAACATTTGTTGAGTTGTTTAAAACCTTAAAAATTATATGATCTCTTAATAGATTCCGCTAACTATATGCATAACTTATATATTTATTCACATTTCTGGAGATAATTTTTAATTTATAGATTCGTTGTCCATATTTATTTTCTATATTCAGATTTACGGAGTATTTATTATTTTTATGGGTTTTGTAGTGTATTGTTCGGATTTTGTGAAAATATAATCTGATATTTTGTATTTTTTTAGATATTTGGTAAGAAAAGACTCATCCGAATATATAATTTCCCAACAAAAATTTTTGTTAAGAAAATAAATAAAAATATAATAATTTTGGAAAAAACAATAAATTGGTAAATATCAAATTTTGATTCAGAATATGCCGAAAAAGTTGCCAATCGTAAAATTAGAAAAGTATAAATTACTAATTCCAATTTATATTATTTATTGGAGACGAGAATATAAAATTATTTATTTTAGGTTAGAAAAATATAAATTCCGTGAAAATCTAATTTACTAAAACTAAGAAATCTTAATTTTTAAATTAAAAAAGTATAAAAATTGTTGTTAAAATAATTTTTTATTAATAATTAGAATTTACCCAAATTATGATGAGAGTGAAAACCCAATTTTACTATTTTTTTAATTTAGAAATTATAATTCAGCAGTCAAGATAATATTACCTTAATCATTAAAACTTACCCAAAATTTTAACGTGTGTTATTGCATGTTGTTGACATAATTATATTACTCAATCCTTTTTTTTTTTTAATAATATTGAGCATTTTTCAGATTTAAAAAGGTGAAATGGGTGGGAAAAATAACAACCCATCCAATTACAAGTTTGCTTATTAATAAATAGCTATGGGTAAATCAGTCCATATCAATACATCCATCATCCCATGAAAATAGCTCTTGTTCCATGCAAAAATAATGGGATATAACGATCAATTAATAGGAATCCAATCAAATCTCCCACTAAATGGAGAGGGGAACCAGGGAAGTACCACTTCCCCGCCTTGCAAAAAATAAACCAATCATCATCTTCCCACCACCGAATCAAAACAAAAACATCAATTACACTTCATATGCAAAATAGTTATTCTTAGCATGCAAACAATAAACTATACATAAGCTATACAAATAACGAACAAGCAACATTTTAAACTTAAAGAACAATAATAAGCAACATATTAACACTATGTAAGCAAATGTAATTATTTGCATGCCCTAAACATTTAATCAGCAGCCAAAATCAACTAAATAAGCAATAATAAATGTTATATATAAACAAATATAATTACATGCATACTCTTACACTAAATAAATCAACAAAATCAATTAAATATTAAACAAATGAACAAATATGAAAGCAAATGTAATTACATCCATACTTTTAACTATTGGTAAGCAACAAAAATGAACATAATAAGCAATAAATAAACACTATATAAGCAAAATGTAAATGCTTAAACTCTTAACTCTTAGTAAGCAGCAAAATCAACTAAATAAGCAACAAATGAACACAATGTAAGCAACTATAATTGCATGTATATTTTAACTCTTGATAAGCATCAAAACTACCTAAATAAGCAACAAATGAATGTTGTTTAAGCAAAAATATAATTGAATACATACTCTTCCTGAAAACACCTGTTCCAATTGGAGCGCCAGGCACCCTACTCTAACAATCTCCCACTTGTCCTAGCTCCAACTGCCCATGTAACTTAGGCCCATCTTCTCGAGATGTCCGTCGAATTCCTTTTGTGATAAGGGTTTAGTTAGTGGGTCTGCTACATTTTCTGCTGAAGTAACTCGATCCACAATTTAAAACATGCTTTAATCACACATAAATTTGTATAAATGCAAAACCGTGTCTCTGATACCACTGTTAGGTTCGCTATACCGCGGGGCTTAACGCAGCGGAAATTTAAAAATTAAAAACATGCATACAATAAGATATAAAATAAAAACCCTGGGTTCTCGTAGCGATTTAACGATCGCGCGAATTATAAAAGTGGTAAAAATTAGGGTTTAATAATTTTTACCTAAATAGCTTCCGTTTGTAGAAGATGTAGAAGGAATCCAAATTCCTCGCAGCAGGGTAAATCCTCGAATCACGATCTCGCAGAGGTCCAAGCGTTCCTCCTCTAAAGCCAGTCCACACGATGGATGGTAGCACCCAGATTATATATTCGCTAGTAATTTATAACACGTTTCTATATTCAATTTCAAATTTGGAGTGAACACCAATCCTTAATTCAACTAGTGAAATTAAGAATTGTTGTTATGTAGTTAAACCAAGAAGGGTTCTTGATTTTTCCTACGAAGAAAAAAGAAGAAGAAAAACTTGGAGAGAGAAAAGTGAGAGGACGTTTTTTTAGAGAGAAGACGCCTCCTTTTTTTTACCTCCTTTTTTTTATCTGTTTTGTATCTCTTATTCTTCTACTGATTGTTAAAGATACTTATATGATTCATCCAATATTCATAAAAGTGTCCAGGTTCAAAACCTAAAATCAGTAGGAGAATATTATAGGATAATCTGAATTGATCCTACGATATCTTGCCATATCCGGTTAACCCTTATCCGGATACTCACAAAAAAAATCCTTCCATCTTTTTCTTTCTTTCAAATTAGCCAGATGGGCCTATCCTTGTGGGCTTAATTAAATATTGGATTGGATATTTAATTAAAAATGTCCATCAGTTAATAAAAATTAATTGATCCAGTCCATATTTAATTAATTTGATCAAATCAATTACATCTAACCCAAATAAATAATCCAATTATTTATTTGGCTATATTTAACTATTAAATATAGTCTTTTCATATAATTAATTGATCTTATCAGTTAAATTATTTTTTACTCCCAAGAATTCCTAATCTAATTAGGTCTAATTAAATAATCTAATTATTTAATTAATTTTAATTCAATCATTGAATTAAAATCAAGCCACAATTAATTAATCTCTATCAATTAATTGTATCCAACCTTTTGGACTAATTTTCGATTGAAGAAATGACACCAACCATTTTGTGTGTGACCCTTTAGGTTCACAACTAGTGCTAGCAGTAGGCTTACAACTTTTGTAACTTACGAATAATAATTATTCAATCAATTAATCCAATTAAGTAATACGTTTTGAAAAACTCTTTAATTCCAAAAATCTACAAATAATGGGAACATCTAGCAAGTAGCATGATCGTCTAGCAATAGGTGAAATCACAAACCTATTTTAATTGCGGTTGCATACACGTATGATCCTTTCAACATCTAATCTCCCGATTAAATTTTGGGCATGGATTATAAGTCGAAACTCATTTGATTTAATAACTGTGATTCCATTTCAAGTTCTAGTGATTTCTTTATGAATCAATATTCATCATGCCTTGGCCAAGGTCTTTAAATCACAAACTATGAAAACACAGGTGATTCGCTTGTCAATAAACAAGTGTCGAATTCTATGTTGGCCACTGATTAACCTCCATATACACTAGTGCAACATACAAAATATCCCCTTTATGATTGTCAATCAATCAGAAGATAAATCAAAATATTACTGGATGTATATAAGGCTACTATCGTGCCTCAAGTCTAAGGACTAATCATGTACTATCGCAATGTGGAAATTATTAATTCAACAATAAATATTCGAGTTAAGAATTTCCATTGGGTCATATTCAGTGTACTTGTTCTCTAACAAGCACCCGCATATATGCATTTGCGATCACAACGCTAATGTTAATGGAATGTAACATCCTCGTCATACGAGCATGCATCATATGCACAAGTCTTGCGGGGCTATTCAATGTCCTATCTTGAAAAGTCCATTGACTTGGAACTCATTTAAGATCAAAGCCTTAGAGACATGTTCCATGATCGCCATCAAATGCGCAACCATGCCCATAGCTTAATATGATCTAAGGACTTTCTCCAACTCACAATTAATAATATTAAATGCAAAACAAATGATTAAAAAATGCCTTTATTAATATGATTCTCAATAAAATTGTCTTTACAAGTAGAATAAACTCCAATCTAATTGGATCGTCGGGCACCCTACTCTAACATATTTTTCGTTTGATTTACATATATTCAATTTATAGTGTTTTTTTTGTTTGTTAATTTGGAGACAATATAAAAATTTTGTGTTACAACGTTTTTACAATTATACTATGCATGAATTAAATTGTTCACAGAGTCAGAAAATGGGAAGAAATTAAAGGAAAAAAACGAAAAAAGGAAAGGGAAGAATATCAGTTGGCAGATTAACATGTGCCCTTTGGCATGAAAAAGAGGGCATCATTGATTCATGCATGAGTGCACCAATACCAATGATCTATTATTGATGAGTGATGTGATGCACATTAAACTTTTTTCATTGGTCAAGAATTAACGACTTACAATTACTTCTCGTGATTTTCTTTTTGTTAGCAAGCAAATAATAAATTGGATCCATCATGCAATACAAACAAATGGTTCGATGTCCAAGAGTTAGCCCGAAATACCGCTCCATTGTTTAATTTACCATAGAGTTTTAGAGAGTGAATAATATTCAATTAAATTGTGTACCTTGAAATTGTGGAAAGTATGAGTATTTAACCAAAGGTCGGACGGTAGTAGCATAATTCATAGATCATTTAGTTTTTTGTGGGTTTGCCAACTATGAAATATTCATTATGAGCCTCATAGACTTGGTTTTTGTTATAGCTCGTCTTGGAGAAACTTTGATTCATGACCTATATTAACTCACAATGATTTATTCAAACGAAAGAAACAAGTAAAGAAATGGTCCATAGAAATGTCTATGATATTATATTTGGAAATTTGTTTACACATTTTAAACTGAGTATTCATGTCCATCTCTCTCATGCTATGTCATTTAGAAACATACATATTTTGCGGATGAGATCTTCTGTTCCAAAAATATATGTATTCTAGCTCTTATTACACTGTATAGATGATTGTCACACGTAAAATCTACCATCTTAATTGTGAAGCAAAAATCAAGCCTAAATTGTGAGTTTTTAATACAGTAGTTTTTATACACGTGGCAATATCCGTGCGGTGGAATATAGAAAAGATGAAATACCCTTTTGAAACAAAAGATCCCATCTGCACATTTTGGGAAAATTGCAAAATTGGTCCTGTAACTCCAGGTGCTTTGCAAAATTGGTCCTGGATAATTTACATTTTGCAATTTACATCTTGTAATTAAAATATTCAAAACATTCTAACTGTATATTCCCAAAAAACTGCTAGAACAAGCAAACATCTAATTTGATCCATTAGGCTGTTTTCTTGTAGTGGTTTGACTTTGTTGAGTCGATGGCTAACCCTTAGACATTTGTAGCTATTCAAACATTGAAGGACCAGGAACCTTATTAACTTGAGATTGAAATGAAACTACACTTGTAGGCTGACTCAAGTAATCAAAAATTTGATTAATCTCCATGTCAAATAAAAATCATCTTCTGTTGGTGGGAGCATGTGTGGCATTACATTTTCAACACCTTCGGTAGAACATTTTGCAGCAAGAAATTCGAAGGTCCAGCGAAAAGAGGACCAAATTCGCAAAGATTTTTTAATTACAGGATATAAATTGCAAAATGTAAATCGTCCAAACCAATTTTGCAAAGCACCTAGAGTTACAGGACCAATTTTGTATTTTTCCCGCACATTTTTGTCATTCTGTTTTAAGTCCAACTAATTGTTTCTTTTCTTCTAATTTTATTTTTATGCAAAGTACGTAGTTCTCTATGCTGGGTCTTTTCTTTGGTTATGTGCTATATATAATTTAAAAAATCATAAATAATTTTATGGAGAAATACGGGTCATGATGATAATTGGGTAGCTAGTAATCTAGTGGTAAGATATTTGTAAAACTCAAACATATGCCTGAGCTCGACTCTCATCTAGCTTTGTTCCTTCCAGGATTTGTATTAAAAAAAGTAGTTCATTATATTTTTCTAAGAGTAAATTTGAATCAATAGATCAAATGAATAGAAACTTAATTGAAGAAGTTTTCGATATGCGATCAGAGTACACCAAAATAAAACAAATAAGAATTGACAAAAATTTGGGCTAGACCATCTAATGGGTCTTTTCCGTTAGACGGATCCAACTCGACCCAGATTTATTGGTAATTTCATGCACTGGTGGCATTTTTGTAATATTTTGGGTCGGTGTCATATGATCTCCAGACCGGTGGATTTTTGTAATCTTAGGGGCCGTTAAAAGTAATAGATTTTAACCTGAAAAATATTAGTAGTACATCTAAAATGTATTAGTAATCTTCTTGAACAATATTTTTACTAGCCCTCATGGAAAGTGTTGATTTTTGCCTCAAAAGTATTAGTAATCCACTTAAAATGTATTAATTTTCCCTTTGAAAAGTATTAGGCAGTGACGTAATATTAGGCAACTCTCAAAAATATTAGTTTTTCCGTAGAAAAATATTAGCAATCCCTTAGAAAAGTATTATACCCTGAAAAAGTATTAGTAATCATTTGAGCAGTTTTTTTAGTAATTCTCATTAAAAGTATTGATTATTTCCCGCAAAATTATTATTATTCCCCCTAAAATATATTAATAATCTTATTGAAAAGTATTGGATTTTTCAATAAAAGATATTTTAGTATTTCTCTTATAAGTATTAGTAATCCTCCCAAAGAGTATTAGTATCCCTCATAAAAAGTATTAGTAGTGACCATTGGATATTGTTGTTGTTATGTTATTAGTGGTTGTGCAGGTCAATAGGCGAATTTACCGCGAGTCGGGTATTTGGATCTGTCTAACGGATTAGATCAGCCACACGGTCTGACAGAAGACTAATCCGTAAGAAAGTACCATCTCAGACGAGTAATTCTTAAGAGCCATTCACGTATTCAGATCCACATAATGAAAGTTTCAATCGAATATGCTATATTTCTACGGTTGTTTTAATAAATAATAATAATATATATATATATATATATATATAAATATGATCAAATGAGTCCAGGGTCCCCAGGTAAGAATGTAAGGACAATTCTGGACTGTTGATCTATTGTTTGGATGGTTAAGATTTATCTTGTTTTTTTTTAGACTTTTTTTTTGTATATTTAAAGGATATTTGAGTAATATTATAATTAATTAGATAAGTCAAACATTTATTTTAGGTAATTTATAACAAATGTTTAAAGGAAAATTCCTAATTTCTAGGAATCAACATATATCTTCCCTAAACTTTAGACCACTCCCCCCACGACACACGTTTCTTTTTTCATTGAATTTTCAACCCATCTTCACAGAACAACCAGACGGGTCGGCTTCTTCACATATCTTCAGAACAACGCAATCTTCAACACCCTCTTCACATATCTTTAGTCCCTCTTCACATATCTCATCCAAATCCTCTTCACATATATCACCCAAAATCTTTGAAAGGGTTCGAACGGTCCGAAAATTTCTACTCGACGGTTTGAAAGGGAACCCAAATGGTTCACATGATTCCACTTATCTACACTGTTTTTGAGAGGTATGTGGTGTTTTTGTTCTTTAATTTGTTTTTGATTTTTAACCTAGGTTTTCTGTAACTTTGATTTAATTTCGAGATTGTGTGTTTAAACAATTTAATTTGCACTAGGGTTTTCTGATTGTGTGTTTCGAGATTGTGTGTTTTTGAGATTGTGTGTTTTTACTCACAGGTATCCACTAGGTATTGATCGGTATACGAGTGGTAATAGTCCGGATCTAGTCTTGATCCACCAGTTGTCGATCCTTTGGGACTCGATCACGGAGATACCTTGGTCACGCAGGCGGCTTCTCGTACGACTTCGAACTTCTTACGGGCGACTGCCTTGCTTCTACAACCCACTTGCTCAGCTCTTTGGTTGATCACGAAGCCCTCCAAAAACTTGGAAGCTGATTCGACGCCGAACGCCCTGTTATCCTCAGTGGAATGAACCCGCCCAGTAGCAATACGTAGC